>JAPFFP010000080.1:20106035-20123248 GCA_026153255.1 Solanum medicagineum | reverse complement strand
TCCTAGTTTAGTTTAATTATTTTTTCTATCATCCTCCAACTAAAATTGTCTAAAATCATTGTATATGTATTCTAGGACTCTAGACAATATATCTTGTTGATTACATAGCCTTATTTAACATAAATTATGAAGGCTATAAAAGTTATTCAACATTTCGAAGCATATTTTGGTCAACTAACATTTATATTCATGATTTTATTAATAACTAGTATCTCTTACGTGCCTCTTGCATTAACCTCGGACTATTATAAAAATATATATGTATAAAGATAATAAACTTTTTGTAGAATAAAATTGAAATCACTTGCCAAGTAACTAACAAAGGACAAAAAATTCATTAGAAATTTCTAAGGACCTTCGTGCTTTTAAGTTTATTAAAGATCATATAAAATAAATAAAAATAATTATATGTGTAACCCATATCATTAAGTAAATAACTTTAAAATATTGCACAAAATATAAATATTATGAAGCAATAGGTTCGAGTAACAGATCTTTATCACCCACCGAAACTATTTTACTATGGACATTAATTTTTTCAACATAGTCATAATAAAAAATTTTATCTATAATTTTTTTTACTATAGTCATTAATCTAGAGACTCTAGATCAAGTTAAACAAAAAAAAAAACACACAAAACGGAGAAGAAAGAAGTACAACATTATTTCAATAGAACTTCACTAAGTAACTTCTCAACATTTATACAAGATGATCCATCTGGAGAAGTGATTGCTTCTTTTGCTAACTTTTTCCACTTCAATGCATTTTTTTAATTTTTTTTTGCTCTTGACGTTTTTTGTGTCATAAAAAGGAGTTAAAATATATATATATATATATATAATATGCATCAATACAAGTTCGTGGAAGTTAATATGTTACTACTGAGGCTATCAACCTGGGGAGTAGGATATACAAAACATATAATACTAGGATTAATACATTGCTTTTTAATTCGTACAAAAAGAGTTCCTACTTTGTCTGCTTCCAGCTTTTCTTGGCAAACAAGGGAGGAACTGCATAGTTTACTAGCGAGTTAGTTTCCTTTAGATGCGCCCCTTCTCTAGACAAAATATATGTCACTTGATTAGCTTCTCGATAGTCATGCCTCAATGGTGGGTTTCCCAGTAGGCAGAGTAGTTCCCTGCAATCATTCAACAACTGCATATAAGATGGGTGATCCTGTGCTAATAAGGGGACTATTATTTGGCAATCGATGCTTATTTCTAGAGGCACTAGGTTTTGTTCTAATGCTAATCTCAGTCCTATTACTAGTGCGTGCAGTTCTGCCATAATGTTATCCCCTTCATTAAGCTCCCCATGAAGTCCATTACCTGTTCTGTTTGTGTCCCTGATGACTCCTCCTAGCCTGCTATTGTTATTATGTTCGGATGTAGATCCATTAGTATGAAGATTATAACCTGCAGAGGGGGGTTCCCACCTAACAAAACTAGGCTTTGCTTTTAACGAGTTTCTTGGCCTTGTGAGGTGTTTAAACTCCATTACTAGGGTGTAAGGTGTGTTAATATTGACTAATTTTTGTTTCTTATTATGAATGTTATCGTTCCTAGTAAGCCATTTGTGCCATAGGTAAAAGGGCAGTGCATCCTTTCAATTCATCCCTCTTATGTTGATACTTAACTTGTGGAGAGCCTGCAACCATGTTGGGTTGTTTTGGAGTTTGGCAATGATGTTTGTAATTCCTAGATGTATCCATATGGGTTTGGATATTTTGCAATATGGGAAGATGTTGGGTATTGTCTCATTTTCATTGCACATAGGACATAGACAAGCAGTGCCGATGCCCAGGGTACTGAGATACCCCCTTGTAGGCAGTCTGTTGTGTACATAGACCCATAGGAAATATTTGATCTTATTTGGGAAATGTAGACCCCAAATTTAACGGTATATACTTTGATGTAGTTGGCCCGAGTCGTTGTCGTGACGTAAATATTGGTACACACTTTTAGTTATTAGGAACCCATTAGAATTAAGGCTCTAGGAGAGCTTATCTCTTGCTTTGGTGAATGGAATGTATATACTCCCTATGATTTGTTTTAGATTGTTGGGAATTTGGGCTGAAATTTCTTCCCACTTCCATTGTCCCGTATCATCTAGGACTTTGATTTACTATTTGGGTTTCGTCCGGTTAACGCAAGGGCCCACGAATAAGTTCACTCAGGGTTTTATTATTTGGTAGCCATCAGACATACCATAAGGATATCTCCTTCCCTGTTCCTAGTGCCATTTTAAACCGTTTCTAAATATTTCCCACCCTATGACCAGGTTTTTCCATATTGTTCCATGTGATGCCCTTGTTGTTAGGGGTGTAGAGTGATTTGCGTTGTTATAGAGGTATTTTTGTTTTAGGATTATAACGCAGAGACTATTTGGGTTGGTTATGGCACGCTATAATAGCTTCGTCGAGAGAGCCTTATTTTTACTTTCGGCATTTTGAATGCCTAGTCCCCCGGAGGCTCTAGATTTCATTAGTGTTTCATAATTGATAAAATATAATTTAAACTTTGAATGGCTTCTCATGGAAAATCAGGAACCCTAGGTACTTACCTATGGAGGAGCCACTTTTGATCTTGAGAATGTTGAAAGTTTCATTTTTTCGATTAATGTCACAGTTTTTTGAGTACAAATTTTTTGATTTTGAGTAATTAATACTTTGCCTGATTTGGAGCAGAAATCTTGTACGACTTTACTGATTGTTTAGCTACTTTTGGCATTTGCTTTTGTCATTAGGATAAGGTTGTCCGCAAAAAATAGATGTGTTAGCTAAGAACTCGTTGTGCGACCTTGATAGGGTCCCAATTTTTTGTCATTACTTCATTTTCTATCCTTCTTGATAATCGTTCCATACATAATATAAATAAGTACGGTGAGAGGGAGTCCTCCTGCCTTATGCCCCTCGTAAGTTTGAAAAATTTAGTATGGTCCCCATTTAAAAGGATGACTATTTTATTTATGGAGATACAGAGCATTATTAATTTAATAACATGTGATGGAAACCCGAAATAAATCAGAGTGTCTTTTATGTAAGACCATTCCACTCGAAGGCTTTTTCTAGATCGATTTTTATAAGTATGTTGGGCTTTTTGCCTTTTATTTTGTTAAAGTGTGAAATAGTCTCTTGAACTATTATGACATTGTCCCTCGCTTGTCTATTTTCCAAGAAACTTGTTTGGCAGGGTCTTATTATCTTATTGATGCTTTTTTAGTCTGGTGGTGACGATTTTGGTGATGATTTTGTAAGTTGTGTTACAAAGATTAATCAATCGAAAATCCCTCAACTCTTTTGCCCTTTTTTTTTGGGATAACAAAGATAGGAGTTTTGTTAATCTTATCTAGTATGATACAATTTTCAAAAATATTTTTACACAAGATCGTGACTAAAGGTCCAACTGTGTCCCAATATTTTTGGTAGAAAAAAAGGGTGTAGCCCATCCGACCCTGGTGCTTTAAAGTGTTTAAAAGAATGGATAGCTTTTTAATTTCCTCTTCTATAGGGACACTACTTAGTAAGGATAGATTGTACCTGATGTGAGCTTGTTGGGAAGGATTCTACCGCAAGACAGAATGGTTATGAGAAGTTTGAAATTTTTTTTTTAAGTGGGTCATTGTGTGGGCCATGATTTCTACATGGTTATGTAGATAGTCACCTTTTTCATTTAACAATAAATTTATTCTAATTCTTCTTCTATTTAAGGTGGACATATGAAAAAATCTAGTATTTGCGTCCCCGTCATTTAACCAGTTGATTCTCGACTTAAGTTTCCAGAAGTTCCCTTCTAGACGGAGTATTTCATTAAATTCAATCATGAGCTTAGCTTTCAGGTCTTAAAGAAGACTGATATGGAGATAGTTTGTTGATTTTTGTATTCCCTTGATTTTTGTATTCCCCTTGTTCTTTTTATAAGGGTATTTTTCCTCTTAAAGATATTTTCGAAGACCTTTTGATTCTATTCTGTGACTTCTGTAGTGAATATAGAAAATTGCTTTTAAAAATTCTGATTGATTTTCTCAGCTTCCTTTAACTATGTTTTCCAGGTCTGGGTGTGTGGCCCATATACTTTCGAACCTAAATTTTTTTGCATTTGTTGGGATTTGTTTCTCTTCTCGAAGTCAACATTATAGGACAATGATTAGACTGTGTTCAAGGTAGATATTTGACATACGCTTCTGGAAAAGCCAGTATCCAATCTTCTGTTACTAACAGTTTGTCTAATCTCTTTCTAATGAGCTTTGATTTATCTTTAAATCTTTTATTCAGCCAGGTATAATTATTTCCTTGGAACTCTAAGTCTGTTAATTCACATTAGTTTATTACCTTCCATAGTTCATTAGCTCTTTGTTTATAGATGGGGAGGCCTCCTCGTTTTTAATTGTTGTTTAGGAGTTGATTGAAGTCCTCACCTATTAAACACTTATCTTTGTAATTCTCTTTAATCTGCTTAATGTTTTGCCATAGCTTTGCATGATCTTTCAAATGTATGTTAGCGTATAAACAACTTAGCATCCAAGAAAAGTTTATGGTACTTACCTTAACCATCACATGGATTTCCTAATTAGTTATTGTGATTTCATCCACTTCCAGCTGGGAATCGTCCCATAAAAAAACTATTCCGCGTGAGTTTCCTACTGCCGTAACTTGGATCATGTTGTTAAAGTTGAAATCAACTAGGAGTGTTTGATGATCATGCATTTTTCTTTCCAACAAGGCAACTAGGGATGGCTTATGCCAATCTAATAATGATCTAAAATTTCGCCTAAGGTTTGCTTCATTCCCTCTCTCGCAATTTCAGATTATGAAATTCATGGAATTACGTAGTTGTTCTGGAGGTATTTTTGAAAATTGATTCTCCAACATCTGGTTCTCCTCCATCAGTGTTAGATTGAGGATGACTATGAAATTTCCTATTTCTTGATTTACTGGGGCTCAGATATCTAATGATGTTTTCCTTAGGCTTGGAGGGCAAATTACTATGCATTTTTTATGTATTGTTCTTTGAATAGTAAAACCTTTATTTCCTTTAATGTTGCTATTTCTGTCCTTGTCTCTCTTATTACTAGCAATGTTTCCTCCAAATTTTCTACATTTTGGGTTTGTTCTATGTTGGGTACTATCATGTTCACTACAACTGGAGGTTATGTTTGGACTTGTACCTGAGGAGCCTGGAATGCAAGATTTGGAACCACCAACAGAGGAGATTCCTCTTGCCTGGTCAGCACTATAGGTAAGCCAGGATGGATAAGCTCCATTGCAGCCGCTTGAGTTGGCCATCGTGAGATCGCTATCTCTACTGTTGGGTGAGAAAAAAACTGGTTTGGATACATTGAGATATCCAGAGTCATGGGAGGCATTTGGGGATGCTGGAGAGAGTTTACCAGACGCATCTCCCATGTTAGGAATAGAAAAAATGACATTTGAGGAGGTTGGGAGAATAGGTAGGGTGGGAATATTGTCGAGGTCCACATTTGGTTGTGGTAGGCCTCTACCCCAAACCTCATCCCTTCCAAGACAATGTGGGATATGAAGGTGGGGTTTCTGACGACTATTATGGCTTATCTCCCCTTCACTATCGTCGAGAAGGAGAGTGCATAGTTTTTCAGGCCTAATTCCAGCCAAGTTGATGGAATTTGATTCGGAGGGTTGACTGGAGTCGCATAATAAGTGTTCTCTCCCATTTGCAATGGGTAAGTTTGGAAAGATGGAAAGGGTATGAAGGGTGGAGCTTGACTGTTCATTAGGATGGAGTGAGGCTGGTGATAGCCAGAGTGGAGTGGTGATTGGAACGAAGCCCTGTTCACATTGTGGTGTCGTTGGTGGTATGAGAAAGGAAGGTGTAGCATTGTGATTTTTAAAAGGAAGGCCTATGGAAATGCTTTAATGGGGATATAGGTAGTTTGGAAGTTATTGCTTTTTATAAATGGATTGGTACAAGGAATATTATTAGTACTATGTACGTTAATATCTGATCCGTTTCCTTCCTTGAAGAGATTAACACTTACTAATTTAGGGTCTTTTTGGATGTGGGGCATATCTTTTTACTGGCAGATGTGCTAGCTGGGGGATTTGACTCGTGTGATGCGCTTGTGGGAGATGTGGATGATTGGAGGTCCACGTCCATTCCAATCAGAGTTGTCTTGTTGGTAGTATATAGGTTAATCAATGGCATAGTGTGGCCTTTGGTGGTGGGTGGTAGGTGGTAGGAGGTAGGAGGCGTAGTCCTTTCTTATTGGACGTTGTAGTAGGGGCTATTTTAGGGTTCATTATGCTCAAGCTATCAGCCATGTCAAGTCTTCTGGTTTGAGACGACGTTATCCCTGTCAGCACTGTTCATTATTTGTTTATTTTTATTTTAATTTTCCTATTGCTGATGTCTATAATGGTGACGTCCGTCACATCCTCGTCGAGGGTTTGAAACTTGTTTGATATATGAGTGTGCATTTTTGAAGATTTACTCTGGGATGGGGCGTTATTAACAAATAACTGATTATTCTTCTTGCATGTAAAAGTTTTTGATTCGAGGTACTCACCTATGGCCACATCAAATAAATTCACGCCAATACCTGGACTCTCTGAGATAGTATTGCTTCATTGCCTTTTGTTCCTATTGGATAGACACTCCTCCATTGCTCCTCATCAGTCTTTTCCCTGTTTTTTCCATATTGGTCATGTTTTTGGTTTGTCTGATTGCTCTCTCCTAGCCTGATTATTTGTTTCCTTGCTCTTTTTTCCAAGCAACTATTTGTATTGTGACCCAGGACTCCGCAAATACTACAAAAAATGTCGACCATCATACACTACCTGTTACTTGTGATTATCTATTAGTACCGCTTTTCTGACTGGGAGTTTAAGTGCTACCTCTACACATATCCTTGTGTATCTGTTTTAACAAGTCATTCTATGGTTTGTCTTACTCTTGCGAGTATGTGATGGTCATAAAATTTGGTTGGTAATTCCGGCAACCTTACCCAAATGGCAGATATGTTTTCTTTTGCTTCTGATGACACAAAGTTTAGGGTCGATTTTCTTATTGACATAAAGTAGCCTTTGACGAACCATGGTCCATTTTGCAATACTTGCTTCAGGCTGTCTTCCTTGAGGAATTTTGCGATGTAATAGTATGATTTCCTTTTGCAATTTTCAAAGCAGACGAAGTTTTGTTTTTAAGTATTGGTGGCTAAGTTTTTTCTCCATTACTTTGATCCAGAGCTTATAAATCCTCTGCTTGTCAGCCTCTGTAAGCGTGATGCTACCCGGGTGTTCGCTTATTTGATGGTGATCGTGGACCCCTCCCTCTTCCTGATTTTCGTATATCGATGTATCTATTTGTTGTGATCCAATATCTTCTCTCGACCCTCCTTTCACTGGTGCATCTCTTTCAATATTTGGGTACAGAGAGGTGAGCATGTTTTTAAATAATATACTATGTCTTGGTCCTTGAGGATTCTGGGTTTCAACCGAATCTAGTATCATGCCATCCCCTTCTTGCCATGCTTGTGCATGATGTTCTCCATGTCTGAATGACTCTTTGTTTTGTGGGTTCTATGCATTGTTCTTCTCAGATGCATAGTGATGTGTTATGATGTGGTCATCGAGACGAATACCTTGTTCCAAAGCGTCGGCTGCATCTTTTCCTTTATCAGGTGGGTCAGGTGGGATTAATGGCTCATTGGAATTGGTGGTCGGCTTTGGTAACTGTAGAGTCGTCATCCTAGCTGGCCTGGATTTTTGACAAGAGGGTTGTTGATAATAAGGTTGCACCCCTTGATGTGATCTTTTATTACTTGAGGAAAAAGGTAAAGTAACCTACAACCATCAACTCTCTCACGAGTTCCTCAATCACTTCTCTCTGTTCACTTTTACCTGCCACTATTTTTGTTTTTCAAGATCAACTTGATTAAACCTTAAACCTAAATTAAAGTAGTTAAATTTAATATTTAAAATCTAAAATTTGAGTGGTTAAAAATTATATAAAAAATATTATAAGTTGTAATCCTTCTCATATTAATATGATAAAAAAAATACATATTAAAATGTTGGTCAAAGTTCATATAGTCAGACCTCGACAAGTGAAATAGTAACAAATAAAAGTGAACGGAGATAGTATTAATTAAACCTAGACAAGTAGACAGTTAGGAGTGAGCATGATACGATAAATAGAGCCGAAAGATCATACTAAGGTATTAATGATAATTAGATTAATTAATCTACTATGTTATCATCTCGCATGACTTAATCAATTCAATAAATCTGTTTAGGCAGTGACTTTAAATATTCGAAAAAAATTTCAATTATTTTGGTTGAAAAGATGTTTTATTTAGTTATGTAAATAGGAAACTAATTGAAACCCTTTCAAATTACTAAATCATCACAAAACATTAAAATTCAATTGGGAAAAGGGTCAAAAATGCCCTTAAACTATATGAAGGGAACAAAAGTGTCCTTGATTTATACTTAAAAATACCCTTATTACCAAGTGGGTCAGAAATGCCCTTCATTAAATATATATATATATATATATATATATATTAAAGAATGCTTTTCTTGTTTTGTTTTTTTTTTCCAAATCACATCAACTAATAAAAATGTAAGAAAATAATTTATTTTCTTAATCCCATTTTATCAATTAAAATATAATATTGTACCCATGTAACAAATAATATATGTCATAAATATAAGATCATCGTAAAACCAACATTAATTTTTATTTTAATAACGATAAAAATAGTAATTGTAATAAAGAAAAAAAGTTTATTTTTTTATTTTTTTTGAATTGAAATAGGTTAAATATTTGCTAATTAAAAAATTTTATTAGAAAAATAATGTGTTCAAAAATAAAATAATTAATAAATTTATTTGAACAAGGGCATTTTTGACCCATTAAAAAATAATACGGGCATTTTTGGACCAAAGTATTGACGATAAAGGCATTTTTGGACCAAACTATAACTTAAGAGCATTTTGTTCCTTTCATATAGTTTAACGTCATTTTTGACCCTTTTCCCAATTCAATTTATGCATCCACCGGAAGTTTGAGATGAGAGGAAAAAGAAGACTTGTTCAAACAACTTTAATTTTCAAATAATTATGCAATTTTACCACTTAATTTATGTCCAAACGCTTACTAACTTTTAGTAACAAATTAAACATTAATGGTTATTATGTAGTTTAGCTATAGTTTCGCTCAATTATTGAATGCAGCTACAGTTTGATTAATTTTACTAGAATTTGTATAATTCGCTTTATAATTGTATAAATTTAGAGTTTGTATATGCTTACGCTAGCTATTTATATATGATTTATTGATACATTTGATTTGTATATACTCATCATATTTGTATATTGGCAAGCGAAATATATAAAATAAAATACCTATGGCAAACGAAACTATAGCTATGACCTATGAGCCGACGAAGCATAATTCGCTAGCAAAATATAAGTAAGGAGTATAATTAAATTATTTCTCTTTGCTATTTATGAAATTTGTTATATAAAAGCAAAAATTGTTTCCTGTTAATAAATCCCTTTAACTAAAGTTTATAGTTGATAGAAGCATCTTCTTCCCTTGTACCGTATGCTATCGATAAAAATGTTTGTGGGACTATTTCCTTTAGATTAATTTCTTTTTGTATGCCCATGAATGAACCTTAATATATAAATAAAAAAAATTTAAACACAAAAAATAAAATAAATTATAGAAGTACGATAACACTTCACTTTTTTCTTCTTTCTATTAAAATTTATTGTGAAAACTAGCCTTAAATGAAATAACCTCATTGGTTTCGACAAATTTCTTGTTGCCTTAGTCACTTGTGCTTGATGATGAAACTAGTAATTGATCTAAGCTATATTACTTCTTCTTGAGGGATGACAATAGAGTAATATGGACATGATTCATGAGGCAAATAGGATAATATACGCTCTTAATTGAATGGAGTAGAAGATGAATGAGACATAATAAGCTAGATAACAAATAATTTTATGAAAAATTTGAATAGAACAAGTAGAAAGATTTGGATTGGATAAGACAGAAGTTGTGACAAAATTAATTTTGGATCAAATGAGAGTTGTACTTATTTTCATAATAATAAAACTAAAAAAACATTAAAAGTACATAAAACACAAGCTTATACGTAATCTTGTATTGCGTAAAACGTCTTGTTTTGAAAATGGTCCAAACTTTGATTTTCACTCTTATTTTTCTTTCTCCCACTCTTAAAATTTGATTTTTTTTGTATTCAATTCTTATCTCATTAAATTAATATTAGAACCAATGGTCATTTTCCATATTCATTTGATTTTGTGCACAAATAATATAGATAAATTATTTATACATTAGAATTACATGATTATACACTAACCATATAATATATATACATCATATATATTATATAATAATGTACAAATATTACTCCATATAATTGTATGTGTGCGTATATATATTAATAAATGCGACCGTCAGATGCAAATCTTTCTGGTGCTCGATATATTAGTATAAGAAACCCAACTAAGACAGGATAAGCCATGGATAATTGTGATTTCAACATTCTAAAACGCTATTTCAGAAAAATAAATTATCAATTGGCTGATAAATTAAGAATATTAAGCTATAATCTTGTACGTACTGCTGAATTAGTTTCATCTTAAGGGTCTCATGAATATGGATAAATAAAATAGTTGAGCTACGCGCCATCTCTAAAGAGAGAAAAACACAAGTAAATTTTTTATCAACCATATATAATTCATTATCTGGAGATTTCTTTTTGTGTAGGCTAACCACACTTCTCATGGCTACATGGCCTTAAAAGAGCCTTAAAATATTTGTTCCAAATATTCTATCTTAAATTTTAAATAAATTTCATTATTTTAAATAATGAAAAAATCTCCTTAATTAAGTTGATATGAGACGGATCGGAGGAGTAGTATTAATTAATTAATGATCATAATGGAGGTTGTTAATTAAAAGAAAGAAAAAAAAATTGACAACCCTGTAACCTTATTTTTCAGGCTGAGTACAATGCTGAGTTGCTTATTAATTAAATAAAATATAATACAAAGAGCCTCAATTGGTGTCCCACTAGCACTCACATGAGCCATGACTGATGATTCGCGAGATCAACCACCAATATCTGTTCTGTAAAATTAAATAATAAGCTTATATTAGGTATAAGTTATAACATTGCTTTAATAGAGACATGCCACGGATCTGATACTTGTATACTATAAATAATAAATAATAATTAAAATAGCTATATAATAATATAATATAATATCCTCATCGATTTCAATTTTGTCAATTATTCACATGATATCATGGTAGGTGATTTAGTCAATGTTGCCATCGTTCGTATTTAATTCTTTATCGTTAAGAGGTGCGACATGTTGAATTTAAGGGTTACATGGAGGGGTAAAGGTAGAATAAAAAATATTCGGGGAGAGATGATTAAACAAGATATGACGAATCTGCATCACATCGACGACATACCTTAGATAGAAAGCAGCAGAAGTTGCGTATTGAGGTAGAAGGTTAATAGGCTTTATTGGGTCTTTATATTTTGTGTTGTTATTGTCCGTCTTATATTTGTTACCTTTATTATATTTATATGTTATCATTTGTTTTCCACTATTATTCTCTGTCTTATATTTTTTTTACTATCCATCTTATATCTTGTATTTTCTGTTTTTGGGTTTTTGTATTTTTGAGATGAGGGTCTTCTGAAAACTGTCTTTTCATCTCTATGAGATAGTAGTAAGGTCTGTGTACATTTACCCTTCCCAAACTCCACTTGTGAAATTATATTGGCCGGATATGTTGTTGTTGTTACTTATCAATTTTAATCTGTCAAATGAAAGCTATTTTTTTTTAGTATTGAGTATTTATATTAAATTATTTTTCAAATCAATAAAAGACTATACACAAATGAATATAAGTATCATGATGAATATGCACTTTATTATTATTTTTTAAGGAGTGTATATATTTATTGTGTACTGATAAAAGTCAATGGAGAGTATTTTTTTTTCTTTTGAGATTAAAGAAGAAGCAAATCACTGCCTAAAAGATTAAAAAGATACGAATCACCGTCCCCTAAATAAGCTTGAGTAATACCTACACTTAGCCATTTTCGAGAAAATAAGAAGAATATTTTACCCTTCATTTATTGATGATTTTTATTTGCATTGGATTCATTTATTGATTCAATTTGGTAAAAAATAATTGATATACGCTTGAACATATGGAGTAAGAAGTTTATTTACTCTTAAAAATTGAGAGGGATTTTAATTAATTTTTTTTTTAAATTATGATTTTTTTTTAAGGTGACATAATTATTATTAGGATTGTAAATCAATTTTTAAAAACTAAAACATCAATAATTCTAGCCAGGCGGGAGTTAGCAAATATTCAAAGAGTAATATTATCCTTTTAATTCTTCTCAAACTCTTTTTAAAAGTAAATATAGTCATTACTTGAGATTCAAAAATATTTTAAAACATTATTCAAAAAATACTTCTACCAAAATAATAATTCATACATTCTTCAAGTATAAATAATAATAGTATTTAATAGTAAATATAAAATAAACATAAAGTAACAAATTATCACTTGATCTTAAAATTAAATAAGTAAAATTAGATAAATAATTATTTTCAATATATTGAACAAATAAAGATGGATGAAAGGTATATTAATAATTCATTTATATCTACCATCAAAGGATGTGAGGCAGCAAATAGGGTTGCTCCGTTCTTAATGAGAGGTCTTGGATTCGAGTTCTGGGAATGAAAAAAATTCTTGATAGAGAGTGTATCCCCCAAATGGAACCCTACGCAGCATGAATTTGAATATAGTGCGTTCAATTTTAATGTGAACAGCAAACACCGAACACTGAAAAAAAAATTCATTTATATCTAATAATTCTAACACTATATCCATTCCTTGCTCGAGGGTAACATGAACCGTACGTAACTGATGGGACCAATCAAATTAAATGGTAATACTGATATGTCAATTATTATAGGTTACATTGAAACTTGAAAGAAACGTGACTTAATATTAGGATCAATTCAATAGACATAAACTGAACACCGCTGATAGTTATACATTTCCAGTATTTTCAAATTGTTTTTAAAAATATAAATAAATTAAAGTAAAATCACAAATATATATAGTTAACTCTCTTTTACCAAAAAATATAAACCAGAGACAAAAATAGAAGAAACTTTCAATAACTTTTTTGAATTTCAAACAGTTCACTTATTTTGAGAAATATAGAGAGTAGTTAAGCTAGGATCCTATGGATTAGTAAGGGATAAAATAGTAAACTTAATATATTAATGATTGTGTTCTTAATAAATAAGTCAAGTTAAAATTTGACAAGCAAAACTGATGACGTAATTAAAAATCGCATTAAATAAAAAAGAAACATTTTAAAAAAAGTTTTAACAAATTCTCATGAATTTTAAACTATCAAATAAATCCAATAATTCACTTAATATAAACTAGAAAATCGAATAATTCACTTAATATAAACTAGAATAAGTAATCTTCATAAAAGATTTAATTATAATAAGTGATTTTATTTAAATAAATACTCCCAGTGTTTCATTTTAATTGATTTTGACACATATTAAGAAATGCATTTAAAGACAAAATTTTAACCATACTTTCCACTATTATCCTTTGTGGAGTCATAAATATGTAGTGTAATTTGTCTCCTAAAAAATATAAAATTTTAATAAATAAAAGGGCAAATATGAAAAAAGTTTTAAATATTCATCTTAAATTTTGAACAATTCAAATATTTTAAACTTTGGAAAAAGTCTAAAAAATTTAATTAATTTGGGACAAAAGGAGTATTACCTTACCTAAAACCCCTTTGGGATCCCCCCAAATTAACTTTAACAGCTCACAAATTCTCTTGCAGCATTTGTCTCATAAGATGCCAGATTAAAAATCAATAACAAAAGCCTATTAATTAAGATCTTCACTAAAATCGAATAACAAGCCCCAAAACTATCATATTTGTCGTTCATTTTTTCAAAGTCAAACTAAGTGAATTTTTTTAAGCTATTAAAGAAGTATATTATTTACCATGTTAATATATATAAGAAAATTTATAATTTAACATACCTTTGATTGAATTTTTGAATATTTATATGATAGTTATGATATAAGAGTATTAAATAATCACGAAGATATATTAATTAACTGTTTAAACTAGTGATTTTGATTTTTCCAAGAGATGCTTTTTATTATTTTACTAAGCATCAATAAAAAAATGATCCACTCAAATAAAAGCATCGAGATCAATCCAACCCACCAACAGAACCAAATAGTTTTGTGCGTACATTATTTCAGTAAAACATCAGCCTAATATATTTTAAGAGTTCGACAAGGACCTTCATGACGTACAACTATTACAATAATTATCATTATTTTTTCTAAGAGGGTTTAAGAAAGCCAACAACTCTCCCTGTTAAGTATCACTATTTTTTCATTGAAAAATGTTAATAAAGTAAGCAAGAAAAGAAAAACTAATATTTAACATGAAAAAAATGTGAAAGCTTTTCAACAGTGAGAATCTGTTTCTTATCATGCATCTTTTTATTGAGCTTGGTTCTGAAAAAAATTATATTGTGTGATACAAATTTCTATTAATTCAACTTTGATGTTCTCCCGGTTCCAACTTTCTTGTTTTATTTATTAAATAATCTGTAACTTTCGAATCTTACAAGTATCATCTCACTATTTCTCCTATAAATAAATACATTGTACATACGTTCTTCATCTAGCCAAAATTAGACCAATCTTTTTTCCCTTTAGTACTCTTTGATACAAACCATAAGCTATTTCTTTCCTTTTTAGAAATATGGGTTCCACTGGAAATCATGAAGTACTTGATAAGCCTCATGCAGTTTGCATACCATATCCTGCCCAAGGCCACATAAATCCAATGTTAAAATTAGCCAAAATCCTCAATCACAAAGGCTTTCACATAACCTTTGTCAACACTGAATACAACCATAGGCGTCTCCTTAAGTCCCGCGGCCCTGATTCCCTCAAAGGCTTGCCATCTTTTCGATTTGAGACCATTCCTGATGGCCTCCCACCATGTGACGCTGATTCAACTCAAGATATTCCTTCACTCTGTGACTCCACCACCAGAACTTGTTTAGGTCCTTTTAAGGAATTGCTCGCGAAACTCAATGATACTTGTTCATCTAACGTGCCACCTGTCTCGTGCATTATTTCCGATGGTTGTATGAGCTTCACTCTAGCTGCTGGTAAAGAACTAGGCATCCCTGAAGTTTTCTTTTGGACTCCAAGTGCTTGTGGTTTGTCCGGTTACATGCACTACCGCGATCTTGCTGAAAAAGGATACTTTCCACTTAAAGGTATACTCTGTTTAATTTGTCCTGTTTTAAAATGGCCTATTTTGTAAATGTTTTAAAATGTGTTCTTTTATGTTCTTGGGGCAATTGTAGATGCAAGTGACTTAACAAATGGGTATTTGGAGACGGCTTTGGATTGGATACCGGGCATGAAAGGCATACGTCTGAGGGATTTACCAAGTTTCTTGAGAAGTACAAATCCAGATGACGTTATGTTCAACTTCCTTGCCCAAGAAGCAGATAGAAGCAAATCTGTTTCCGCTATTATAATCAACACATTTGATCCATTAGAGAAGGAAGTTCTTGAATCACTTCAGACACTTCTTCCTCCGATCTACACGATTGGGCCTCTCCATTTTCTTGTAAAACATATTGAGGACAAGAATTTGAAGTCCTTGGGATCCAATCTCTGGAAAGAGGATCCAAAAAGTGTAGAATGGCTTGATTCCAAGCAACCAAATTCTGTTGTTTATGTCAATTTTGGGAGCATCACTGTCATGACCGCGGACCAACTTATTGAATTCGCCTGGGGACTTGCCAATAGTCAGATGGAATTTTTATGGATTATTAGGCCTGATATTGTATCAGGGGAACAAGCAATTCTTCCGCCTGAATTCGTGGAAGAAACTAAAGAAAGAGGGATGTTGACAAGTTGGTGCCCGCAAGAACAAGTCCTTAGCCACCCTGCTATAGGAGGGTTCTTGACTCACAGTGGATGGAATTCGACTCTTGAAAGCATTGGTGATGGGGTGCCAATGATCTGCTGGCCATTCTTCGCGGAACAACAGACTAATTGTTGGTTCAAATGCACCCGATGGGGGATCGGAATGGAAATTGATAATAATGTGAAAAGGGATGAAGTTGAAAGTCTTGTGAGGGAGTTAATGGTGGGGGAGAAAGGCAAAGATATGAAGAAAAAGGCAATGGAGTGGAAGAAATTGGCTGAAGAAGCTGCTGAAAAACCAACAGGATCATCTTATGTGAACATACACAAATTGATTAACGAAGTTCTTCTAAAACATTAGGTATTTTCTTTTCAGTTTTTCAGTCTTGAGTCCTTGTCAGATCCTTTGATTCTTGTTTCCCTTTTGTTTTTATCTTTTTGTAACTTTGTAAGTTGGTGCTGTAATGTGTTCTAATAAAGAAAAAAGAAAAACAACTGCTGTTAAATGCTCTTTGGTCCCTAACGTTTTTTTTAACTTGTTATGCTTTTGAATTACTAGAGATGTGTTAGGTAGTGGAGCCTGATAATATATTTAGGTGCTACTGTTTATTCTCCGTGTATACTTGTATTCTGTGTAATTGTAAATATCCGGACATCATTAATATATATAGTCTTATCGCCGTGGAGTTTACCTATTGGGCGTTACCACGAAATTACTTTCTCTCTCTAAACATTTTCTCTCTACCTTCTCTCTACAAAAACGAATTACTATTCATCATCTTCCTTCTTCTTCTTCTTCTAGTTTTAATATACAGATCTATACCCAACAAGATGGTCCAGAAATGATATATCAAGAGAAGTAGGAGATAGCATCCATTGGATAAATCATCAGTTCAAATAATAAAACTTAATTACAGAAGCAGAAATATTTTAATTTTATTTGTCACCTATGCACATATTTTCTCTATTTTTGATGCGGACTTTAATTAAATTTGAATAATGACGAATTTCTTGGTGCAAGACCCACCAAATCGTAGAGGTCAAAATGGGCAAGCTCCGTTATAGTTTGTTAGGAATTTGGATGGCCTCACAAGAAGGAATTAATGAAATAATGAAATAACACGACACCAGGTTTTATAGTG
>JAPFFP010000080.1:20092404-20102878 GCA_026153255.1 Solanum medicagineum | reverse complement strand
AGAGTTCCAGGGCCTTCTTGAACGTGCCGGACAGATTTTTGCGCAGTTTTTGGGCAGAATTAAGGCGGGTCGTTTCATTTATCTCACTTCTTTTCTAATGAATCCTTTAGGAATTCATCTTAGGGCAAATCAAAAAAATACAGTAGTTACTACTCCCCTTTCTTTATTTTTATTTGTATACTGTACTTAAAAATAGATCTTTTTAACTTTTTACTTGTCCACTTAAGCATTTGAAGAGAAAAATTATCTTTCCTTTTTTCTATTTTACACTTAATATTAACTATTACTATAGTGAAATATTCACTTAATCTATTATGTTTTAAAAGAAATGCAAAAGTCTATTGTGAACAAGTAAAATAAACCAGGAGAGTCCATTGGAGTTACCTTCATACTTTCAATAACCAATAAAATCAAAGTCAATTCGCTACTATTAGGGAGTGTGGTCACTAGCTTGCTATGGCAGCTAATGATTTTCTGTGATTAAAAAACTTTTTTTTGTTTTTTAATTTCTACCACTAGACAGAATGTCTAATGGTATTTTTATTAATAATATGTGTAATTAGAAAAATCCTCATCAGAGAACTAGGTTATATCTTACCAATTCGTGTGACGTACAAAATCTCAATTAATTAACCAACATGAAAAAAAAAAATGTTAGAAAGGACTAAGTATTCTATGATATGATAAATAAGAATGCTTAAGTAGTACAGAATTATAAAAGCCACGATAAAATTTGAGTAGTCAAACTCGAGCTTCGTTTTACAAACTTAAAAGATATATTTTTCTTCTAAAATAACGTATTTTAGTCTCGTTGTCTTCATCATTTTTTTCTAAAACAATAGTATGCCAAGTCCCTCTTGAGGAAAACTGAAATGTATCCACCCTCTTTTTCTATTTTTTTCAAGCATTTTCTAGTTGGGTTATAAATTTAAAATAGAAGAATTTGACCCAAGTTATGTATAAGGTATCCACATTTCTTCCATTTTCCAAAACCATACATTTGAGAGAACCTAAAGATAAGAATAGAATGGCTTCCAAGTGTGCTGACCAAGATCAACTTTACGAGCCTCATGCAATTTGCATACCAGCCCCCGCCCAAGGCCACATTAGCCCAATGTTAAACTTAGCCAAAATCCTCAATCACAAAGGCTTTCACATAACCTTTGTCAACACTGAATACAACCATAGGCGTCTCCTTAAGTCCCGCGGCCCTGATTCCCTCAAAGGCTTGCCATCTTTTCGATTCGAGACCATTCCTGATGGCCTCCCACCATGTGACGGCGATGTCACACAAGATATTGCTGCTTTATCTGAATCCCTTACTACTACTTGCTTAGGTCCTTTCAAAGAGTTACTTTCCAAGCTCAACAATAGGAGTACTTCTTCATCCAATGTGCTGCCACCCGTTTCGTGTATCATTTCGGATGGTTGTATGAGTTTCACTCTCTTTGCTGCTCAAGAATTGGGCATCCCTCAAGTTTTCTTTTGGACCATAAGTGCTTGTGGTTTATTAGGCTACATGCATTACGGCGAATTAGTCCAAAAAGGATACACTCCACTAAAAGGTATACATACTATAGTTTTAAAATGTCCTGTTTCATAACTCTTTCTCATTACATTATTTTTCGAGTAGATGAAAGTTACTTGACAGATGGATACTTGGAGAAGACTTTGGATTGGATACCAGGCATGAAGGACATACGTTTGAGGGATCTTCCAGCTTTTATTAGAACCGCGAACCCAGATGATTACATGATTAAGTATCTCCTCCAAGAAACAGAGAGATCGAAACACTATGCTTCTGCTATTGTTGTCAATACATTTGAGGCATTAGAGAAGGAAGTTCTTGAATCACTTCAAGCACTTGTTCCTCCGGTGTACGCGATTGGGCCATTGCATTTGCTTGTGAAACATGTTGACAACGAGAATTTAGAGGATTTGGGATCCAATCTTTGGAAAGAAGAACCAAAGTGTCTTGAATGGTTGGATTCCAAGAAACCAAATTCTGTTGTTTATGTTAATTTCGGAAGTATTGTTGTCATGACTAAGAACCAACTAATCGAATTCGCTTGGGGACTTGCCAATAGCAAGGTGGAATTTTTGTGGATCGTAAGGCCTGATATTATATCATGTGAACAAGCAGTCCTTCCATCCGAATTCTCGGAAGAAACTAAAGATAGAGGGATGTTAGCAAGTTGGTGTGCACAAGAAAAAGTCCTTAATCACCCTGCAATTGGAGGATTCTTGACTCACAATGGATGGAATTCGACCATTGAAAGTATTGATAGTGGGGTACCAATGATTTGTTGGCCATTCTTTGCAGAACAACCAACAAACTGTTGGTTTTGTTGCACCAAATTGGGAATTGGAATGGAGATTGACAATAATGTGAAGAGGGACGAAGTTGAAAGCCTCGTGAGAGAGTTGATGGTCGGAGAGAAAGGGGAGGAGATGAAGAAAAAGACATTGAAATGGAAGAAATTGGCTGAAGAAGCTGCTCAAAAATTAACAGGATCATCTTACATGAACATTGATAAGATGATTAATGAAATTTTCCCCAAGCATTAGTCATTAATTAACAATAATAGGTGGTTGGTTATTCCTTTTTATACGTGGTTCTTGCTATAAATAGATGATCCTTAATATATGTTATTTCATAAAATCAATGCATAAATACTACTGTTCTTCCTATTTTACCTTGATAGTTAATGAGTTTTAAAAAGATATATCTGACCAACTAAAAAAACAATTAATCGACATTATAACATAAATAAGGGCCGGATAGTAAAGTTATTTTTTTCTTAGTGCAAGCGTTCTTCATAAAATGTGATATATAAAAGAAACTAGGGAGAGTAACTTCCTATGTATTTGAGATCTCGTCACTGGTGGCATAGCCACGTATAGCCTAGGGTGACCAAACAAACAAACATCATATTATGTATATAGAAAATTGTACCAAATATATGGATCAAAAATTATTTCTTACACACATTAAATCTTGGATATGCTTAATAAAATATCCGATTTCACCATTGTTCCGCATCTTTTAATCCTTGTTTCTCATGTTTCCTGGTACATTGCAACTTATTACTATGATATTATGATCTAATAATGATAAGCAAAATATCTTGTCACCTCAAATGTCTGTTGGTCCCACGTGGCACTATTCTATGACTTGCAATTTTCCCCGTGACAAAAAATAGAGTCCCCCCTAACTATTGATAGTTATTGGAAACTCTCCTTTTATATTATAGCTTGAGTTTCTCATTTTTCTTTACTATAAATGCAAAGACTTGCAATTTCCTCTTTTCACAAAATACCCAAGCACGACAAGATATCTCTGAAAAAACAGATTGAACTACGAAAAATCTTAGATTTTTTTACGAAAGCTTTTAGAATGATTTATGGTAGTGTTTTAGATAGTTATCTTAAAAACAGATTTAAAGTTTTAAAAGATAAAGTTATCTAAAATTTTCCTATACATATATATTTAGAACTCAAGAAGTCTCTTTCTAAATCAAAGTTCTCATATTCAAAATCTCCTTTTTTTTTTCAGTTGAATCTTTTAATCTTCATAAGCGATTTTGGATCAGTAGAAGATCTCTGCACTTATACTTTCCTTTTGCTTTTCTCTATAATATCCATGGGTTAAATTAGTGGTCCAAATAAGGAGACCATGTTATACAGCACGCTCACTACAAGATCTTAGAAATGCTGTCTAATATGTTCAGTCTCAAATGTCACACTTACATACTTTTAAAAAATAAGGACAATTCTAAATGATAGCCTACAAATCCATCATAAATTGTCGTGTCGTGCCGGCTCAAAAATAATATTGAAAAAGATTAATTCATACACTTAGGCCACATACATACGTATAAGTATTAAACAATTCTTAAATTTGTTAGTGTCTTGCACTTTGATATGTTAACAACAACAATAACATTACCCCAATGCCTCAAAGGCTCCCGTCAATTGCGGGGTAAGGGGGGTCGGATGTACGCAACCTGACCCCTATGTTTAAAAACATAGCGCGACTGTTTCCAGATAACTCATGATGAGCGTCGAAAGTTGCATAGACTAACTGCTACTTCACAATTGAAAGAAACGCAGACAGTTTAAAGAGTCATTTTGCTTTATTTCATCATACCCCAAAGCCAAAAAAATAGTGAATCTTTGATATGTTAACATATCTATTAAATGTCTTTGTCCATATTCCTTGCCGTTGGTAAATATGATGCAGATTTGGACCAAGTCAAAAGTAAGGCCGCCATTATGTCATATAATATAGTACGAAATGCAACATCTAATGTTAAAATACTTTAAATGCTCGTTTGGTGGAGAACAATTTATCGGAGAATTGATTATTTTAAAATTAATTATCTTATGATTATTAGTCCACCGTTAAAGTGTGATTAAAAAAAACTTACTGATAACTTATTACAACTAAACATTGGTAAACTCATTGTAAATTAGTTCCAGAATTAACTATACCAACCTGACCTATAAATGTACCCACTCTCTTCCTTCCCACTTATGTTTGAGAGATAAACTCAAATAAGGAAACCAAAAAAATATGTGTTCCACTGGTGCTGAAAATTTAGGCAAACCTCATGCAGTTTGCGTACCATATCCTGCTCAAGGCCACATTAACCCAATGCTAAAGTTCTCCAAAATCCTTCATCAAAAAGGCTTTCACATCACCTTTGTCAACACTGAACACAACCATAAGCGTCTCCTTAAGTCTCAAGGCCCGGATGGCCTCAAAGGGTTGCCATCTTTTCGATTCGAGACCATTCCTGATGGCCTCCCACCATGTAACCCTGATGTCACCCAAGACATTTCTTCTCTTTGTAAATCTACAACCACTACTTGCCTAGGTCCTTTTAAAGAGTTGCTTGCAAAGCTCAACAATACTCCTAACGTGCCACCCGTCTCGTGCATCGTTTCTGATGGTTCAATGAGCTTCACTCTATCTGCTGCTCAAGATTTGGGCATTCCTCAAGTTCTCTTTTGGACACCAAGTGCTTGTGGTTTCTTATGTTACATGCATTACCGCGATCTTGTTGAGAAAGGATACGCTTCACTTAAAGGTATACATGCTTTCCCATTTTTAAACGACCTCAGATCCCCTGTATCATTCTTTTAAAAGGGTCAAAAACGTGCTTGAACTATGCAAAATTGAACAAAAATGCCCTTAATTAGTAATTTGGTTGAAATATAGCCTTACTGTTACTTAATGGGTCAAAAATGCCATGAGATTTACTCTTTAAAGTATCTCATGGCTTAAAATTTGGTTGATCTTATTTGGTAATTGCAGATGAAAGTTACTTGACAAATGGATATTTGGAAACAAGTTTGGATTGGATACCGGGCATGAAAGGAATACGTTTGAGGGATCTTCCAAGTTTCACTAGAACTACAAATCCAGAAGAATACATGATCAAATATATCATCCAAGAAACAGAGAGATCAAAACATGCTTCTGCTATCATTCTCAATACATTTGAGCCATTGGAGAAACAAGTTGTTGAATCACTTCAAAAACTTCTTCCTCCAATTTACGTCGTTGGTCCCTTGCATATTCTTATGGAACAAATCGTCAATGACAAGAATTTGGAGGAATTAGGATCGAATCTATGGAAAGAAGAAACCAAGTGTCTAGAATGGCTTGACTCCAAGAAACCAAATTCAGTTGTTTATGTCAATTTTGGGAGCATCACTGTCATGACCGCGGACCAACTTATTGAATTCGCCTGGGGACTTGCCAATAGTCAGATGGAATTTTTATGGGTCATAAGGCCTGATATTGTATCAGGGGAACAAGCAATTCTTCCACCTGAATTCGTGGAAGAGACTAAAGAAAGAGGGATGTTGACAGGTTGGTCCCCGCAAGAACAGGTCCTTAGCCACCCTGCTATTGGAGGGTTCTTGACTCATAATGGATGGAATTCGACACTCGAAAGCATTAGCAGTGGGATACCAATGATCTGTTGGCCGTTCTTCGCAGAACAACAAACAAATTGTTGGTTTTGTTGCACCAAATTGGGAATCGGAATGGAGATTGGCAATAATGTGAAAAGGGAGGAAGTTGAAAGCCTGGTGAGAGAATTGATGACAGGGAAGAAAGGCAAAGAGATGAAGAAAAGGGCCTTGGAATGGAAGAAACTGGCTGAAGAAGCTGCTAAAAAACCAACAGGATCATCTTATGTGAACATACACAAATTGATCAAAGAAATTCTACTCTCCTCCGAAACCACTAGGTAATTTTACCATCCGAGCAATAGTTGGTTGATTCTCATTCTACGAAACAAGAGCAAGTTTGGTGTATTAAAGATCCTGCTATGCGCGAGATTCGAAGAAAGATCTGCCCAGAAGGGTCTCTATCGTAACAAACAAATGAATAAAAATGCTCTCTTGCATCTTCAGAGTGTCCTTTACCTATGCTTTTGACTTTTGAGACCATTAGGTTGAAATTCATGCAGTATTCAAAAACGGACGGACAAGATAGATTTAAAAAATGAAGGAAAAACCAATCATGTTCGTTGGTTTTTGACTCATTTTTAATAGTGATGGTAACAGTACACACTTTCGCTTTCACTATTATTATTAACAGTTGAGTAATTTATGCACTTGTTGTTTAATGAACTATCCTGCATCCTTTCGATAGATTTTTTAATTGACAGCCTCATGCCTGTTATATTTTGTCAGTTTTCTGTACCGTAGGATTATGGAAATTGAGTCATCAGTTTTACTTTTATTTACGTGGTAATTAAACTAATGATACAACAAATCGTTTTGTGGCCATTAACTCTAGAAAACTTTGTTGACAATAAGGTATCAATATCACAAAAAAAATATATTTTTTCTAATTTAGAGTTTAATAAAAAAGTTTGTGATTTTAATAATTTTCTTTTCATTATTTTATTTCTTAAAAAAAAAGGCCCAAAAATATATGATACTAATAGAATATTAATATACCAATGAACTATCACAGAGAATTAAGTTCAATCCTATATGACATCAATATGGTATCAATATACCGACAAAGTATCACAAGAATATTTTTTTTACTAGTTTAGAGTTTAATAAATAAGTATGTGACTTTGATAATTTTCTTTTAGTTATTTTATTTCTTAAAGAAAGAGCTCAAAAATATATGATGTAGATAAGCTATCAATATATTGATAGAGTATCACAAAGAATTAAGCTTAGATAAGCTATCAATGTATCGATAGAGTATCACAAAGAATCAAGCTTAGTCTTATATGATACTGATATAGTATCAATAAACCGATGGAATATCACAAAGAATATATTTTTTACTAATTTAGAGATCAATAATTTTTAAATTATTTTTTATTTTTTTTTTAAAAAAAGAGTATGATCCTATATGATTCCAATAGAGTATCAATACATTGCCAAAGTCTCACAGAGGATAAAACACATCCCATATGATACCGGTATTGTATCAATATACCGCTGGAGTATTACAGAGGATTAATTCATAGTAGTCGTGCTGACGAAATTAAAAAAAAAAAAAAAGAAAAAGCGGGATAAGAGGGTAAATAGTTTTGGTCATGGGTCTATTAATTAAGGATAAATAATTTGAGTTGGATCCGATTTGAGTTAATAATTTCATATGGGGTCTATTTTATGTAGTTTTCCTAATTTAATTGTTCTCGTCCCTTTTTATGTGACATCCTTTCCGTTTTAGCCTGTCCCACAAAGATTGTCATCTTACTGTAATTAGAAATAATTTACTTTACAATTTTCCTTTTCCTCTTAATGAAATGAATTTCAAGCTTCAAAAATATTTAAGAATTGTTTTAAGCCACAAATTTAAAAGTCTTTTTTTTCCCTTAAACTAAACGAAATCAAAGGGTGTCATATAAAATGAGAGGGAGAAAGTATCTTTTTAAGAATTGACCAAACAAATATTCCCTCAGTACCAATTTACTGAATTACTTTGATTTGGCATGGAGTTTAAGAAAGAAGGAAGATTTTTGAAATTTATGATCTAAAATAAATCATAGATGTTCGTGTGACTAGAATAATTTAATTAGAGGTAAAATGAAAATTTCAAAGTTAAATTATTACTAAATATATAAATGGACATTTTGTATAAACTGACTATAAAGAAAACTAAGTCATATTAAGTGAAACTGAGAAAGTAATATTTTATCAATTGCCTAAAAGTGCATATTCGTTGTATATCAAGTATATTAATAAAATGTGGTGGTCTAAAACTACAATGTGTAATCCCACTATCATGTGCATTAATACCACACTTCCTATTCATTTATCTCACTTTTGATCTTCGTCACATCTCAAGGATTAATGTTATGTTTATTACCATTTCTATATATGCTTCTATGTAACATTATAAATAGAGGTCATCTTACATATATTGGATTAGAAGAATAAGAAAGCTCTTAGCATTAACCTCTCTCAGTTCTTGTCTATTTTATAGCTTCATATTGTTACTCTAACAATATT
The DNA here is from genome assembly GCA_026153255.1 of Solanum medicagineum. Lineage (NCBI taxonomy): Eukaryota > Viridiplantae > Streptophyta > Magnoliopsida > Solanales > Solanaceae > Solanum > Solanum medicagineum. The sequence continues at coordinate 20,094,379 of JAPFFP010000080.1, read as the reverse complement.
TTATATACACTTTAATTTTGGGATATGGAGATGATATACTTTTCAAAAAATGGCATACATATATTCTTACCATTGCATAAATGATCTAAACATACCATTTTCGGCTAACAAAAGTGAAATAATTGATATTTTTTATTTCTTATTCAAATAAATTTTATATAGACGCATATTTGCCTATTTCGCCTTACCCACAAAGTTCAGTAGTATATTTGATCCTTCTCACACAGCTTTCTACGATTCAACAATTAATTTGTGCTTATTATCTCTCAAAGATTTATCCATCAATAACATAATAGTAGTAATTAATTCATTATTTTTTTTAAAATAATTTTTTCACAAGATAAGATTAATTTCTTCACGTCAAGCATGCGTGTTATTTTTTTGGTCAAAATTATCAATGTTGTATGTCAGCAATAACTCGACTTCAGCTAAAAGTACTACGACAGACGCTTTGTCACCATTAGTTTATGACGATACCCATATAATAGTAGTCAAAAAAATATTTATGACTCCCAAATTTTGCTGAAACTTATTATCAAGATTAGCAGAAGATAATAATGCCCATGTGAATAGTCAGAAATCTAAATCATCAAAATGACAGGAAACAGAAATATAGTGTTCTACTAATTTGTAATTCACTTTTTGAAAAGAAAATCTGTGGCTCTGTATGAAATGCGTACTCCAATTTTAGTGTATGTTTGTCTTTGCTTTGCTTTTTGATTCCTTTGAAAAAGAATATCTTTTTATTTTAATAATTTTTTAATTTTAATTTCGTTTCCAGCACTTTGAGATAAGGAAAATGTGGATATTACGACGTAACGGGTTGTTGTAGCTTGTTGGCTTTAAGCAAGTTTAAGTCATCACTCAGTTTTGTTTTATCTTTCAAAAGTTAGATAACTTTACCTAGTCCTTATTTAATAATGTGGTAGTCATATATAAATTTTTTGAAAATAATCCGAAATCAAATACCTAGATTTATTTAGGATGCAAGTACGCAACCCATTCTATAATTGAATATGTTCATTCATTTTGACTAGTTTAGTATAAAAATAAGATTGTTTTTTCTGACATTACTACATGTTTTTCTGAAATACTACACAAATAGAAAGCAGATATAACATGTTGTGTGAAGGCATATTAGGCTGCCTAATTACATGACTTGTCCACAGAAGTGCTTTATTGTGGAATGGGATATATAGAAGGCAATTCAAGGACTTTGGTACTTGGATTTTCACTCTTTACATTTAGGAAATTTGATTTGAACCAATAACTATTATATTCAAATCACATGTTGATGAGCAACCCAAATTTGGTAGAATAATTTTATAAGTAACATTTCAAATTCATTGTCTATTTATCATCCGCACGCAACAATCTCAACCCTCAACCCTTGACCACTTCCCCCTCCCCGCCATTTCGGCAAACTTGATTTGAACTAATAACTATTATGTTCAAATCACATGTTGATGAGCACCACAAATTTGGCAGAATAATTAATTTCATAAGTAACATTTCAAATTCATTGTCTATTTATCATCCCGATTTCAACACTCAACCCTTGACTACTCCCCTCTCCCCACCATTTTGCCACCCTTGAACTCCCACTTCCCACCTCATCTGACCAATAGCAAAGTTTGAATTTTTACTAGGAAAGTTGGGAAATAGGGTTCAATATCTACTATATATATACATACAAAATAATTTTAATGATGTATAAATAGTATTTTCTCTGTCTCATTTCACTTAGGTAGGGGTGACAATTTCAAATAAGATAAGGTGAAAGGAGTCCATTTAACCCATATTTATTTTAATGGATCACCCATATTTTCTTAATGAGTAAACATGGGTTGATTAATATGGCCAAAATGGGTAAGATATAATTATCCATATAGACTCATAGATCCTCTACTCAAAATTCTCTATTGTACTAAAAAAAAATAAATTATGTGTGATTTTTTTTATCTCTTAAAAAAAT
>JAPFFP010000080.1:20065692-20077331 GCA_026153255.1 Solanum medicagineum | reverse complement strand
TTTGTTGAGGATTTCCTGGAACGGTGAAGTGTCTGACTATCCCTTCTTCTTGACAGATTTTGAGAAATGGATTGGAAACTAAAATTTATAAAGCTTAATATCTAGGAAACTGACACTCAACAAACTTTGAACCTAGTAGGTAAATCTATGAATGTTGGAAGATCTTGAGAGCAAGATACAGTTTCAACTGAACATAGTAACCTTGGTACAAATATTGTATCTGTCTTGAGAAATCCTTTTTTAATATGTACAAATTTATTGAATTAGAACCCTCAACCTAGCAACTTCAAATCCTTGCTACACTTAGTCGTCCATAAACTTGAAAATAGTATAGACGTTTAGTTTCATACCTTTTAGTGGAATGTAACCTTGTTCCACAAGTTTAGGATATTGTGCCAAAGCCCACAAGGCACAACCACTAGTAGTCGAAAATCCAATATTAGGAACACCCAATTCCTTAGAAACTTGTTGAGTGAAGCTCATAGCAGCATCAGAAACTATGCAAGTAATAGCAGGGAAGTTAGAATTATTATTTAGTCTCGTGACGAGGTCTCTGAAAGGTGCCAAACGAGACTTCTTACATGCCTCACACAAAGATGGAACATGTTGTGTGGCATCCTCGTCAGAGGAAGGGAGTCCATCAGGTATGGACTCGAAACGAAAGGAAGGTTAGCCATCGAGGGAATTGGAACCACGCGATTTAAGCAATCGCTGGTGATTGAAATCTGTGTTAACAAAGGTTATATGAAAGCCTCGGATATGGAGAAGTTTGGCTAATTTGAGCATAGGATTTATATGGCCTTGTACTGGAAATGGTATGCATACTGCAAGTGGCTTGGCTAATTTGGATTCCTCTGCCTGCTTCATTTTGCCCTCTTTTATTTTTCTCCTTTCAGATATTGTGAATATTAGACGTAAGGGCTTGTCTCACTTATATAGACAACTCAACACAAATTTACCTTATCATTTTCAATTCAATTTATATCACTATAACATATGTTGCTCACTTACCACTCAACCCAAGTTTACTTTATCCGTTCAATTTATATCACTATAATGCATTGAATGATAATAAATTTGTTGGTGACATTGGATCTAGAGTTGCTAAATCCTTGAGCGCTATTCATATTGAGTGTTGGTTATAAATATTCGTACTCTTTCAATTTAAAAAAGAATGAACTACAAAAAAAATGACTTGCTTTCCTTTTTTGTCCATTGAAAAAAGAATGACATATTTCCTCTTTTGACAAAACTTTAATTTTAATGTTCCACGTGACATGTTTAAGGCTACAAGAGAAATTTTGATATATTCAACATAACTTTATTTTAAGACCATAATATTAAAAGGTCTTTGTGACGCCTCTGGAGGCTACCCATGACGTGGTCGGCACTTGAAAAACTATTGCTGATTCTCAAGAGAACCACCTGGCCTCTGTTACGATGGAAGGATGCAAAACTCGAAAGTAGAGAAAATAAATTTGGTGTTCTTTATTTTCTCTACTTTCGAATTTTGCATCCTTCAGTCGTAAGAAGTGATATCAGAGTCTAGGTTTTGATATGTCAGAGTAGTGGACTGTGTCTTATGAGAAATTCTCGGTGTGACAACAGGACTAGAGATCTATAGGGATATCTTATGTCAAAAGTCTTCTTGGCAAAGTGATAGTCAAGTGGCGTATCCCACTGGTTGATAGTGGCGGTGCAAGATGGTTAGCAAATCAAATATATTATCCTCGGAGGGGAGGTTACGAATTGTGTGGTCTTGATTTGAGGAGAGTACTGTTGGGAATGACAAACTCATCCCACATTGAATGGAAAAGAAGAAATGTACCATTATGTAAGTGGTCACCTAACTCCATTAGTATGAGGCATTTTTGGAATGTAGACAAAAATAAATCCGTAAGGGCTTAGCCCAAAGCAACCAAAATTATACTAATATGGAGTTAGGGCGACGGTATGTGCAGTCCTAACAAGTGGAATCAAAACGAGGCTAAGAACAAGTGTTCATCTTAGCGTGTTCAGTTTTAGACGCAACATATTTTGACAGTAATGAAGATTTTGTTGGAGAAATTTTTTCCAGCGAGATTCTCTGTGACGAGACATAGAATTTGCAGAGGAGAGATTTTGCAAAGGAGATTCAACCTGATGAAGATTGTGCCAAGGTGGAGCAAATTTATTTTGTCAGAAATTCAAGCCAAGGGGGAGATTTGTTGGGTATTTGTCTTGAGTTTCTTACCATGATTGGAGTTTTCCTTTTAGAAAAAAGAAAATAGAATTTCTCCATATTTGACAAATCATTTTTCTAATGGGAAAAGAAAAACAAAATTTTTCCATAGTTGGAGAATCCTTTTTCTAGTAGGAAAGATGTATGACACTATAAATAAAAGTTCATTCCTTCTAACTTGGTAGCATTCACAATGTATTCATAAGGACTTGAGAGTTGTGTGTATAGAGAGAAATTGTGAGACACAAGTGTGTGTGTGAACCTCTTTGTATTGCGAGTGAATTGGTGAGGTTATTTCTCTTGATATCATGTACTCTCTTTTATATAGTGGATTGCTCATCTCCTATTGTGGATATAGGTCGATTGACTAAACCACATTAAAATATTGTGTCTCTTTATGGTAAGTTTATCGATTATCTTCATACTCATGGTCTTTCGAGGATTGTTGTGCTAGTTTCTGCATGTCTCCCGATTCCTGTCGATCCTAACAAATGGTATCACTACTTCGACATACCAAAATCTAGGCTCTGATACCACTTGTTACGACGGAAGGATGCAAAACCCGAAAGTAGAGAAAATAAAGAACACCAAATTTGGAACGAAGGTTACAACCACGGGATCGTCGAGATCCAAATTGCTCCACTATAACAATAAGAGGAATATTCTCCTTAATGGCTACACAACAATTGTCAATCAAGGAGAAGCAATAGTTACACCGACAAAAAGAAGAAGGAAGAAAAATACTCAAATCAGAGCTACTGTTCAGGACCCTAAATCAAATATTATAGACCTCCAAATCTGATCTCCACCATTAAAATCAAATAATAATATGTTAGGAACACTCAGTCAAAATTTCAGCTCGATCAATTGGTTAACTAATCAAGAAACGCAATTTGAAGGCTGCTGATAGAAGAAAAAAACTGTTGCGGAGAACACCCTTTGCTTCTCTTTTCTCTCTTGTTGAAAGCTCTCTCAAAGACCTCTTTTATGTGCTAATATCTCTCAAAGATGAATAATAGTGAACAATGCATAGTTCTCTCAAAAGTTGTCCTATTTATAGATAATGAGTTGTTCTATTCCTTAAACCAAAACCAACTCCAAATAGGACAATTTCAATTCTTTTTCAAATAGGATTAGAATTTCAATCCTTCTCCAAATAGGATTAGAATTCCAATGCTTCTCCAATTAGGATTGAAAACCAAAAGAGAATAGGATTAGGCCATGGCCTTTGGCTGGAACATGGGCTATTGCCCAACAGCCTCATCGTCACATCACACTCCAACAACGGAAGAAGACACTCAAGTGAAGACCATGACATAATTTAAATAACCAAGTCTCTTCAATAATAGTTTCCAATGGACAAATTAAAGTTGAAAATAGAATACATATCAATCAACTATCACCATCCAATAGCTATGAAGCCTCTAATCCAAGTCTAGAAAGTGCCAAGACAAGTCCCGAGATACCTCAAAATAAAATGCTCAACAAAAGAAGTAAATAGAACAACTCCTCAGAAAACAAGGAGGGCTCAATGTTGTGCTTGCGGAAGACCTGCAGAACCAAAGTACATTAAATATACCGATATATAAAATTGTTGGGAAAGGATAAGACATAATCAAAAATATTTAATTGAGCACCCAATGAACATGCAAGTTTAAGAAAAAGCTTGAGAGTTTCTCTTAACTGACAACAATCTCACCGCCTTTAGTTGGTGATGCACAATGAAAATGACGTTGTTGCCATGCCTGTCCAATATTTGCCAAGGTAAAGAGCGATCAAACCAATCTTGGATCGACAATCAATGCTCATTTTTTGGGATATAAGAGCCTTAAGAGGCATGACCCCTGTCCTATGCTGGCAACACAGTTTATGGGTTGAAGTTGTTACTCGCACCTATATTGGTGCTCAATACTCCTCCCAAGACTAAATATAATCACATCAATCAACTCTTTATATAGAATATAGAATATAGATAATATAGAAATGATGATGCTTTATTTTTCAAGTTACTATTATACAACAATGGTATACCAGACTGAGTAATTTTTGTACTTATGTGTAGTGACGGCTTATGTAAGCTCATTAAGGAAACAATAAATTTGACTCCTTTTAAGGCATATAAACTATACAACAATGTTTTACAATCTGCTGCAAGTTGTTTTATCTTTAATCTACAGAGTCCAAATCAAGTGGGAAAAAAAAAAACACTAATACAAAAAACAGAGAAGGAAGAAGTACAACATTATTTCAATAGAACTTCACTAACCAACTTCTCAAAATTCATATAAGATGATCCATCTGGAGAAGTGATTGCTTCTTTTGCTAACTTCTTCCACTTCAATGCATTTTCTTTCATTTCTTTACCCTTTTCTCCAACCATCAACTCTCTCACGAGTTCCTCAATCACTTCTCTCTTCACATTGCTATCGATTTCCATCCCTACACCCCAACGATTACAATTAAACCAACAATTTGTTTGTTGATCCGCAAAGAAAGGCCAACACAACATCGGCACACCAAATGATATACTTTCAATAGTCGAATTCCATCCACAGTGTGTTAAGAATCCTCCGATCGATGAATGACTTAAAACTTGTTCTTGAGGACACCAACCACATAATAAACCTCTTTCCTTAGTCTCCACAAGAAATTCATTTGGCAAAATGGCCGAATCACCCATGATTAAATCGCATCTGACAATCCACAAGAAATTTATTTTAGTATTTGCAAGTCCCCACGCAAATTCAATTAACTGATCATTGCTCAGCACTGTAATACTTCCGAAATTCACATAAAGAACTGAATTTGGTTTCTTTGTGTCCAGCCATTCGAGACAGTGAGTGTCTTCTTTCCACAGATTTGAACCAATTGATTTCAAATCATCATCTTGAGTTAGATTATTCAACAAAGAGTGAAAGGGTCCAATAGCATAATTATCTGCAGGGAACTTGGCCGCCATTTCTTGCAAAACATCACTCTCTAGCGCGCAGAATGTGTTGGAAATTAGTGCAGAGAATTTGGGAATTTTGTCCAGAACTTCTTCCATTACATATTTCATCATAATATAGCTTGATTCATCGGCTCTGGCTCTCATGAAGCTAGGCAAGTTTCTCAGACGGATGCCTTCCATGCCAGGTATCCAATCTATAATTGTGTCTAAATAACTTTCATCTAAAATTCAACCAGTAAAAAGAAATTGTAATTAATTTTGAAATAATTAATAAGGGCTGATACAAAGTAACTAAAATTTATAAAGTTTAATATCTATAAACTGAAACTCAACAAACTTTTTAACCTGTCAGGTAATTCTATGAATGTTGGTAGATCTAGAGACTAAGGTACGGTTTCAATTGAAACCAGTAACCTTGGTCCAAATATTATATCTGTTCTGAGAAATCCTCTCTTAACAAATTTATTGAACCTAGTACCTTCAAATCCTGGCTACCTCTAATTGTCCATAAACTTGAAATTAGTATAGACCTTCAATTTCATACCTTTTAGTGGAAAACAACCTTGTTCCACAAGTTTAGGATATTGTGTGAAAGCCCACAAGGCACAACCACTAGCAGTCCAAAAGCCAACATTAGGAACACCCAACTCCTCAGAAACTTGCTGAGTAAAGCCCATAGAAGCATCAGAAACTATGCAAGTAATAGCAGGGAAATTAGAATTATTATTTAGTCTCGTCACGAGGTCTCTGAAAGGGGCCAAACACGACTTCTTACATGCCTCACACAAAGACGCAACGTCTTGTGTGGCATCCTCATTAGAGGGAGGAAGTCCATCGGGGATGGACTTGAAATGAAAGGAAGGCAAGCCATCGAGGGAATTGGGACCCCGTGATTTAAGCAATCGCCGGTGATTGAAATCAGTGTTAACGAAGGTTATATGAAAGCCTCGGATATGGATAAGTTTGGCTAATTTGAGCATAGGATTTATATGGCCTTGTGCTGGAAATGGTATGCATACTGCATGTGGCTTGGACAATTTGGATTCCTCCGCCTGCTTCATATTGCCCTGTTTTCCTTTTTTCCCTTCAGATATTGTGAATATTATAGATAAGGGGCTTGCCACTTATAGAGACAACTCAACACAAATTTACCTTATCACTTTCAATTCAATTTATATCACTATAACAAATGTTGCTCACTTACCATTCAACACAAATTTACTTTATCATGGCTATCAAGTGGTTACATAATCACACTCAAAAAGTATGTATATGGGTCAATTATACATGAAATATACATCAAATCAAATGCACACCATTTAACTATACATACATTATATAACCATTATACTGCCTGATACACTCAAAACTGACTATTCATAGCAATTGCATCACATATATAAATTTTTTTAAAAAATGAAAAACTATCACACTAAATTAAAAAGTAAAGTTCCTTTTTTAAATTTCACAAGAGAAGGGAAGTAAATCATAATGTTTAACTTAATCGTTCATTAACAGTGTACAACTTTGAGAATCATTTCTTTACTACAAGTGTATCCTTTTTTTCTCTCCCTCTGCGTTTTTTCAGACTTACCAAAAGTATAGCCTTTTCTTGTATCTTTCTATGGACTTATGTGTTTAAATAGGATTAAAAAACTTTTGTATTAAATAAATAGAAAAATAAGTCCCTTTTTATGTTCTCCCAATTTAATTACTTTTTTGTGTTCTCCTTTTATTAAAACTAGTCTCATGACATATGCGTTGCACGTGATTCCCAATTTAATAGTATAAATTTAAAAAATTAGATGTTATTGCATACTGCTAGTTACTGAAAAAATGAGGTCTCTGAAAAAAATATTATTTTTATGAATCATTTCTTTATACTTTACTTAAGTTTTTTTCTTTTTTGACACCTTTCTATTTCTAAATAAGAAATCAAGAAATAAAATCAAAGCGTGTACCTCATCTGATATAAACATTACAGAGAAAAATTAAATTTAATTATGAACTTATGAAAAGATAAATAATTTATTGCAAAAAAAGTAATTTAATAAAGTATTTATTTATAAAGGTCTTATATATCATGGTAAATAACGGCAAATAAGGAAGAAGTAGAAGTCTATTAAATAAGAAAGAGTTAGGAGTCTTTTCACGGCTAGAAATCCTTATTTTATCATTTATTTTCATATAATTTAAAAGTTAATATCATAAATAGAATTAAATAAGAATTTTTAAAATTGTGGAAAGATAATTTTGTCTAAAGATGTGTCTTTAAATAAAGGAAAAAAAGTTCAAACAACATTTCTAAGGGTCCTCACGCTTTCAATATAGTATATATATATATAGATAGATAGATAGATAAAATTATTTTACTATTATTTATTTTAATATTTAAAATTTTAATGTTAACAATTATAATTTTTGGCACTAATAAATCATATGACAAAGAAAATTATAATAAAAGAAAAAATTAAACCTAAAAGTCATTTTTTCTCTATATATTATTTTTAAGGCGAATTTGCATAAATAGCATAGATTTGAATCTTAATATGGTCAAATAGCTATATTTTACATAATTACACGGCATAACCTCAGCTATGTGACCTGGAGGGGATGAGAGAGGCAAATTGTATATGTATATTTGTCAAGTTGTATGTCTATATCTGTCAAATAATTATATTTGAGTAACTAATATACATATGTATTTGTATATCTGCCAAGCGGGATTGGAAGAGGGAGGAGAGAGGCGAGCGAGATCGAGAGAGGGAAGAGATAGGCGAGTGAGAGAGGGCAGAGAGTGTGATACTTTTTTACGACCTTTGAGTTCGAAACATAAAATTAATTTGTTCAGAGAATATTCAAATAAGTATAGTTATTTAAAAATAAATAATTACTTGTAATACGGTAGATATTTCAATAATAAATATCAATAATCCAAATTTGATGTAAAAAATGAATGCATTACTTACCATCAAGACAATTCATCAATTGTCACTGTCAACTTTTTTTTTATTTTTTTTCAAAAATTAAAATCACATTATTAGAAATAAATGATCTAGATATATAGATAAAGACAAAATATAACAACATGAAAAAAAATTAAACAACGTAAGATGTGTAGAGGTAAAATTTTCACAAGAAAAATACTATATGTAAAATAACAATATAATCCTATTCACCTATTTATTTATTTATTTATAAAAGTCTTATATATAGAAGTCCTTATTTTTGTCACTTCTTTCCATATATTTTAGAAGTTAATATTATAAATATATAAATATAATTAAATTATGATTTAAAGAAAATTGGTGAAAAGACGATTTTATTTGAAACATAGTGTTTTAGTAAGGGCTTTTAAGCTAATCAATTTTCTAAAAGAAGTTTTTGGACCTTCTTTTCATTATTTTTGGACGGACCTTTTTTTGAAATTTTTTTTCTTGTTTTTATGGGACAATTTCAAAGATTTTTTTGCCTATTATGTGAAAAGTTTTTGACAATTTTTCTTTTGGCTAAGAGCCCGTTTGATTTAACTTAAAAGCTGGTCAAACCTGCTTTTAAACTCTTTTTAACTTATAAAAGTGTTTGACAATTTTCAAAGCAACTTAAAATAAGTTAAAAGTTAAAAGCACCACCGCCCCCCCCCCCCCCAAAAAAAACTTCTATTTTTTAGCTTAAAAATTATTATAGTTTGACCAAAACAATTACCTTTTTACCCGAAATATTTTTTCATATTCCTAAAATTATCCTTAACTAAAATAGTCCTAACTACTCTCTCTTCTCATTATTTCAATTTAAACCACAACCCAACACTCTTCTAGTTGTGCTCTCTATTGCCAAAGCTTGGGTTCTCTTCTCTGCTACCATTAATGCAAGTTTTACTATTTTTAAATTTTTTTCATTAGTTTTTACTGCAAAATTATTACTAATCCAACTTTTCTTCTTGTTTAAAAAATTGGGTACTGCAAAAATTTCATCTTTAACTTGTGTATATAAAATTTACTTAAATAATAAGTTTATATTGATATTGAATTAAAATATAAATTTATTTTACTTTATTTTATTTTCTTAGACAAAAAAAATCTTAAAGTAATCAATTTTTATAATGTTAACAGCTTGAAGGATATTTAAGATATTTTTAATTAAAACGGTGCTTAACAACACTTATGTGCCAAATACATCAATAACTTTTTTTGCAGCTACAATACTTTTATCTAAACACATAATTGTTTATTTTTCAAATAAATTTCAGCACTTTAAAAAGTGCTTCTAAAGTACTTTTTTAAAGCTATTTTTCAGCTAAGCCAAACGGGCTCTAAGTCTATTTTAGTTAAACATTCTCCATATACTTAAGTTAATAATTCTTTACTTAAAAGGAAAACTAAATTATTTTTAATTTCACACAAATTCTACTAATTCTGCACTTAAAAAGAAAACTAAATTATCTTTAATTTCACACAAATTATATTCCTAAAATTCTAGGATTTTGAACTTAAATTATTTTTAATGCAATAAACTTTTTTAAGGGAAATTTTTGGACCTTCTTTTTTAGTATTTTTGGATGTTTCGTTTTGTTGAAACTTTTTTTGCCTATTTTTATGGGACATTTTTCAAAGATTTTTTGTCAATTATATGAAAAGTTTTTGACTATTTTTCCTTTGACTAAGTCTATTAAATAATTTTGCACTTAAAGGAAAAACTAGATTGTCTTTAATTTCACACAAATTCTACTCCTAAATTCTAGGATTTTGAACTTAAATGGAAATTAAATTATTTTTAAATTAATCAATTGTTTTTTAAAGAAGTTTTCAGACCCCCTTTTTTTTTAGTATTTTTGGACCTTTTTCTTAAACTTTTATTCCCTATTTTTATGGGACATTTTTTGCGAAGATTCTGTCACGCCTCGAGAGGGTACCCTAGACGTGACTGGCACTCGGAGACTATTGCTAGCCGCCAAGCGGACCACTCAGTCTCTTTACCATCATTCAGTCAAGTCATCAGCGGAAAAGAAATGATATAATGAATATAAATGTTATCCTATCAGTGGGCTCATACTATCAACATCAGTCTATCACAAGAAAACAAAATAGATAACAAAAATCTCAATATAAAGAAAAGGAGTATGAGGGAAAAGAACCCTCGACATCAACATCAACATCTGCGTCTATATCTACGAAGCCTCTATACTATCTTCTGAAATGGTACCATGACAGGCCATGGCTACCAGCTACTAAGTAAAAGACTATCCAATCATAAAAATAAATATCCTCCGAATGTTGGGGAGGACTAACCACTGTCAGGAATGAAGAGCTCTGAACCTCAACGATCAGGCTGCTGAAGTCCTCGGTCTATCGAATCTGCATCATAAAATGATGCAGCACCAGAGGGGCGTTGGCACGTGGAATGTACTATATGTAAAACGGGTTAAGAAAAAGGAAACAGTATAATTGACACTCATCAACCACTCAGCCTCACCTCAGATATAAGAGACAAGACTCTATCACCTCACTAGTTATCAAGCATCAAACCTTCACATCACATCGGAGTTCTATCATCATGAAATCTATCTAGGAGTTTCTATAATCGACAACCACTACCTATGAGCTCGTAGTGATACAACAAAGAGATGTCGTTGCCACATCCGTCTAGTACCTTGCCGGGGTAAAGGACGAGCCTGTCAATAGATCCAAAAGTCTGTCAAGTCCTCTTTTGGGATAAAGGAAACATCCGCTTTCACGGTCCAATCCTCTTCTACGCTGGCCACATAGTTAATAGATTCAACTGGGACACACTCTTACCCATTTCGTGTTAATACTCCTTCCAGGACTCAACACGCTCATAAATCCATCAATCCATGAAGAACTCTCATCACCTAACCTCTACGGGCAAGATTATCTATCCAATCTAAGGGAAATTATACCCATTCAACTCTATTGACAATAAATTTCAGCTATCACAGTCACCAACACACTCACCTCAGGACTCAGACTCAGTCAAGCATCACTTTCAGATATTCCAGGCTCTAGACATCCCTCTAAGTTCATTATTCAAGCCTTTGCAGATAGTAATGAAGATATACAGTAAAAGTAAACATGATGATCATCACTTCATGATATAAAATTATAGTTTAGAGAATTGAAAACATGAATTCAAGATAGTGTATAAGAATTAAAGTAATTATTCAGGAATTTGGAGAAATTTTTCAAGAAACTTTCAACAACTCCTAAATCATGATTCTAGTCATGAATTTTGTCATCCTAACTCTGTTTTGGCACATGGAAGATCAATCTCATGCTTTTAGGTAGCCTTTACATACCTGAGAATGAAAATCCTTTGAAGGACTTTGAAGATTTTTGATACTCTTGCTTGATTTTCCTCTTCTTCTCTCAAACATAGCCTAAGAAAACTTTGAAAATAATGGGTCTAAACCTTTTTGTACAAAAAACGTCTTTGACCTGGAGACATAAAAAT
>JAPFFP010000080.1:20031125-20052078 GCA_026153255.1 Solanum medicagineum | reverse complement strand
TATCAAGTCATAGTGTGCCACATAAAATGAATCGGAGAAAATGATATTTTTTTTCTCTTAAAAGTTTGTCTAACCACTTCCTTTTTTTTTGAAATAAGTATTTTTAACCTCGCAAAAGTTCGATCAAACAAGCTATTAGCCTAAAATGAAAAAACAAATGGAAAAGTCTTTCGAAATTAAATTATGAATAATCTCGTCCACTATAGTATAAAAGGGAGGTCCCCATTTGAATATCCTAAATGAAGACATGCCCTGAAAGAAACAGCATATGACTAGTTACAAGTTGTACCTAAAATAGCATAATGTTTAATTTTACAGTGGGGGAATTTTTTTTTCCACTCGGTGTTCAGAGTCTGTTGAGTTCCGACTAGATTCGAATCACGCACTGTAGGGGTCATTTGAGGGTGGCGCTCCCAACAGGATTTTTTCCATTCCTAGGGCTCAAATCCGAGACTCTGGTTAAAGGTAAAGCACTCCCACCAGTGCATCACAGCCCATGTGTATCATAGTGGGGGATTCATATGCATTATATTCAGCCACTTGATTCACTGCCTATTGACAACCATCCATTATAATTTATATATATATATATATATATATATATATATATATATATATATAGTCCTAGATAATTGTATGACCATTCACATGCATTTACTGTTATTTTACACACAGTAGAAGAAAATACACACACATGCCACCCTGGCATATGATTTTCATTTGACCCATTCATACATCACTACCTTGTCCAAGACAGCTCATGTCACATGCTTAGGCTCCCCCACATGGCCCTCTTCCCTACCCACCCCCCCACCCCCCCTCTTTACACTTATACCTTTTCACATTTTATAATGTTTAACAATTATAACAATTATTCTGGATTAAAAGTATAATCACTTTGCATCTTTTTATGTATATAATACTTATAACAACTAACTATAACTTTATGTTCATTAGTTCACCATTTAAAATTTATATTTTGAATTTGTAATTGAATTCATAACTCATTTTAATTATTGTGTTAGTATAATAAATATTTATATATATAATAAGTATTCTTATTCAAATATAAGATCATCTAAGCAAAACTTATCGAGTTCGTATAAACCCCATATCTAGTAGTTTTACCCTTATTGTCATGAGGACTTATGATATAGTTTTAATAATCAAGTTATACAATATGTTGCTCCTGATACTTAAAGGTTATCTTAAAGAGTTTAACTCTTATATATATACACCTTACAATATTGAGAATTTCTACTTGATTAGGTTACTGAAAATTGATTACAGATAATCGTTCATAATAAGCGGATTAGCAACCTAGAAATAAGGTAAGTTACCTGCTATAACATATTAATAGGGTAAAAATTATTAACGTCTAGTAGAAAATCATGTATACGTACGTGTCAAATTAAGTATAACCGTTAGAAGTGTGTCTATATATTAGTAGATGGAAGAAATTGAGGACACAGTACTTACCAGTAGTAGGAGGAGGAGGAGAAGAAAATTGAAGCCTTGTTGCTACAGCATGGGGAGGAGGAGGGTGTTGGAGTAGAGGCGGAGGCGGGGGAGTAAAAGCGGCAGCATCAGGGGGTAAATGATGAGTAGCTGCAGCAGCAGTAGTAGTAGGATAATAAAGATAAGAAGCAGTTGGGCCTTGAATTCGTTGTTGATGATGTCCAGTAGCTGCAGAAAATGTTCCCCTTGATCCATGCATGGAATATCCATAATAATATGCTGGAGATGGTGATGATGAACTTCCATACATTTGTTGATAATAATGTGCTGCTGCTACTGCTGCTTGCTGGTATGTCCCAGCTGGATTGTACATTCCGGCCTGTTCATCATTCAATTTCCCTCCATTGTCATTTTCAATTTCGCGTTTTAATTATTCTCAACGTAAAATTAGAGATTGATGATCAATAGTTGAGGGAAAATATTCGTACTTACTTGATGGTAATAATCAGGAGGGTAGGTGGCATAACTGCAAAAAGTTAAAAGAAGATTGTGAGTTCGAGACATTCAGAAAATAGCTAAAAAGGGGAAACTAAAAAAAGATGATGAATGGGAGTATGTCTAGTTAAGTTAGGGAGCATAATGGTAAAAGGAAAATATTTTCTAAAGTTGAATCAACCATAATATACGTACGTACATAAAATTACAAAACACTTTACATTAAAATGTTTAAGATCTTTATATAGTACTATGAAACTTATATGGGAACTAGCTAGTGCAAGTAGCTTTCACGTAATAAGTACTCTATAAACGGTACGTGTACTCTCAACGTGTTACAAGTTAAGTGAGACAAAACAATAAATGGAGAGACAAGCACTCCTCTGTAACAAACGTTGGAATTACGTGTACATAAATACGACATCCCGTACTGTACATTTGACATATGTTAGGTAGCTACCTACAAATACAACGGATGTATAATTATATTACATAATAGTACTCCGATTTCAAGAAAATATTTCATCCGTTTTATTTTACTTGTCAATTTTAGCAAAGATAAAGATGGGTAGCCATTCATGGTGATGATTAAAAGAGCAAGGTAATTTAGAATGAGCATGATGGAGGAGTGGGTTATTAAAAGATTGCAATGTATATTGTCAGATATCATATGGTAAGTGGTATAATATTGCTAGTTACTTTTTTCCCACTCGTGCTACCTATAATATTCACGCCTTTGTTCAAAGTACAAGCAAAATTGACCAAAAGCACAAGGTTTGTTCAGCCTTTTTTTTGCCACAGAGAGAGGAGAGAGAATTATCGAAAGTAGTCGAAACAAGTTCGTTGTGGCATGCAAACATGGTCGGACCACTAAATTTAATATATGCTCTTTCCAATAGCCTTTTTTAGATGACAACTTTTTTTTTTCCTATTTGAATCGCGGTCTAACCAAATATGAAATTTGTACATTATAAAATCTATTTATGTGACGCATTTCCAACGAGGATTATTCCAACCACTTCAATCCAGATAGATTTGATCATTAACTTCAACATAAATAACCCCAATCCAACCTCACCCCCCACTCCCCAAAAAAAAGGGAAGAAGAAAGGACTTGATGGTCATTAACAAGAACGTATTTGTTTTGCCAGCAAAAAAGTGACAAAAAAATATTGCAAGAAAATGTGGAAATGGGAGTGGAAAAGGTGTCGAACTACAATAAAATAAGAAGGAAAAAAAAGTGTATTTGGTTAGAAATATGCAGTCAAAAGTAAGCTGTTGTAAAGTCAAAATGGCTCTGGTCAGATTTATTCTCATTAAGAAAAAAAAAATCAGGAAAAAAGTATGGGTAATTGGAATTTCCTTATAAATCAAAAATGCACTCTTCAATCAATCATAATATAGTAGAAATTTTTCAAACTATATGAAACTTTCTGAATAAAATTTATAGACATTGAAATGTATGATCATCTTATTTCGAAAATAGAATATTTATATATATATATATATATATATATTTCTATTATATAAAAAAATCAATTCATGGACGATCAATGACATATTTGTAATTATGTTTATAATTTAAGGGCAAATGATTAATAGCAATTTAAAATATCTATTGATTTTCTCACTCCAAATTTCTATTCTAAAAATTAAAAAAAAACACTTACACATAACTTAATTCTAGAAATATCATTACAAATATATAATTATGCTTATCATACAAGGATAAATAATAAATATCCATATCAAATATCTATTGATTTGCTCAATTCAAATTTCTATTCAAAAAAAAAAAAAAAAACTAGACACTTTCACACAACTCAATTCTAGAAATATCAATTGTACTTTTTTATTGTCTATAATTTTATGCACATCATTCAAGAGCAAATGATTAATAGTCATTTAAAATATCTATTGATTTCCTCACTCCAAATTTTTATTCTAAAACTTTTTTAAAAAAGAAGACACTTACACACAACTTAGTTCTAGAAACATCTATACAAATTTATAATTATGCTTATTATACAAGGATAAATGATAAATATCCATATCAAATATCTACTTATTTGCTCAATTCAAATTTATATTCTAAAAAAATTTTAAAAAACAATAACAATAACTAGACTTACACATAACTCAATTCTAGAAATATCTTGTATTCTTTTATTGTCTATAATAAATATCCAGTTCTTATTCTTTCAGTTAAAAATCCATGTACCTACTTCTATTTTCTTGATTTTTCATTTACAATATTTCTTAGCTAATTAAAAACCCATATATATATATTTCATTTTCTTTTTAATAATAATATAGAGGCTCTTAACTATGCATAATAGCGAGTTAGCTTATCAAGAAGTTTTAGGATTGGATTAGAATCTACTCATGTACGGAACTTCATCACATATAATGCTTAATCTTTATATTTTTTTAAATCACATAAAAGGTTTAATCTTTATATTTTTTTTTAGATTCCTGGATTATAGAGAAACTAAAACAATTATAGCACAATCTTTGAACATTTTTTGAGTAGAAATTTTTTTAAGGTGTTAAACGTTTATACCTCACTTTGTACAATTAAGTTTGTAGTTTTTGGTTGGTAATTTGAATAAACATTTGAATTCTTATTGATTTTGCATATCGTATTTTTTAGTAGTATGTTTTTCAATTAGTAAAGTATTGTTAGTCCCCCTCCTCCTCTATTGTTATGTTGAAAAAATAATATTGTGTTGTGGCTTACGATACTTTTAAATAGTTTGGTATTCATTTTGATATTTCAATTAATTATTATTTACTTTTCTTTTGCAGATATTTATCCTAAATTTCTTCATATGATGGTTTCTGGAATGATAAAAAAATTGTCTGCTAAGCTAATGATTACAACTCTTACTTATAAAAAATGATGAATTCAAATGTGTTTATGCATATATTGCAGATGAAAGAATCGTACAATATATGAATAACAATGTACATAAATATTGCGTGCTATTTCACACGTCGTATACAAAGATGACATGTTCTACTGGGTTAGTATGGAGACTTTTGACTGAATTTAGTCTAATTATTATTTTCTAATGAAGATTTTTGACCAAGCTTAGTCTAACTATTTTAATCGTATTTATTAAAAAAACATAAAAAATCAACATGTTGAATCGTGCTAAGCACGGACATTCTTATCTAGTATGTATATATGTATATATATATATATATATATATACACATAAAGTTTAGAGGAGCCAAAATCCAACACACAAAAAAAGCCATTGCACGTTGTCTGCAACTGACAACTCATTAGATAGCAGTCACCATTTATCAATTTTATTTATTATTGATCTGCCTATACCAACCTGCATTCAATAAAATTACTTGATGATATATTTATGTATTTATATAGTATTTCTTTTTTTCGATTTGTATGATTATAAAAATTAAGGCATACGACGAGGACAACAACATCAATGTGAGGTTTTCAGTTGTTATACCACTGGCAAATGCCTGCCCATTTTTATCACACATCTTTGTCCTTGTGCAGTATATCATCAGATCATGGACCATTACATATATATATATATTCTCATTTAATTTACTAACATGGACTAATAATTGCCCCACAAATAAATTAATTAATTTGTACTTACCCATATGGTGAATATATCACAGGAGTTGCAGGTGGTGGATGCAGTGGCAATGGTGCTCCTGCCACTCCACTATATGATGATGGTGCTCCTTGAGCTATTCCCCCTCCTTGATAAGGATTCCCTCCTTGTCCCCTTCCTATAATTATAATATAATTAACTTAATTACTCCCTCCATTTCTATAAAACCGGAAAATCAACAAGGGAAAGAGAATCATAAAGCGAAAACTTGAATTGTTCGTTTCAATCCATGTGATATCATTATTATTATTATTTTCGTACGTATGTAAAATGTGGTGTGGGATGATCGAGAAATGTAAGTTTGACTAGTCAAATTAGACAACGAGACAGAAAAAGATGAGTACCCCTAGGTGGTGAAGGACGAGGGCGTCCAAGAGAAGCGATGTTACAGTTAGCTCTCCTACCATCAATTACCGGATTCGGGTTCTCACAAGCCCGTCTTGCTGATTCCGGATCACGATAAGTTACCTGTCGTTACCCAAAAAGATCGCGCACATTCAAAGAGCGTTATGTATACAGTCTAATAATGGATCAGTAAAATGTGAATATTATAACTTACAAAGCCATATCCTTTAGATTTGCCGGTGTTTTTATCAGTGATAATGACAGCTTCAAGAATCTCTCCGAATTGCTCAAAATACCGGCGCATTATATCCGTCGGGGTCTCCCATGCCAATCCGCCAACAAAGACTTTCGTGTAAGTTGTGTCCCCGAAGGGTGATCGATAATGCTGATACGCCATTAATGCATCTAGAACTTCGAATTAAACTATACTTGTTGCTCAAGCAATAAGGAGATCGATATTGGATTATTCACAACAATGACATATATGTTGTACCTTCTTCTTCTTTGTAATGTCTTTTTTTCCCCCTTTGCTAGCTAGCTTTCCTTTTTTTCTTCCTCTCTCCCTTTCTCTCAGTGTTGTAGGTAGCAGCAAAAGATCATGGAGAGAGAAAAAGGGTGGGAAGGAACAGATATAGCTTAGTGGGAAATGTTTACAAATTATTGCTTATGTTTAACAAATTAAAATGTTTGAGGAGAGAGAGGGAGAGGGAGAGGGATTCGACAGCTGCAAACTCTTGAGGCAGATAGAGTGTTGGACCCACAAACAGATTTAAATTTATTAATTGATTATTTCGTATTCAATCTACCCCCTCCATCCAACTTTACTCGACCTTATTGATTTGGCATAAGGATTAAAAAGAGATAATTGTACCAAATTATCCTTTCAATATTATATTATACTTTCTTCATCCCAATTTAGTTGTCATGATAAAGTTTGACACAACTCTTCAAAAAAAATTCATTAAGAGTGTTATTTGACTACTATACCCCTTACAAATAATTAAACTTTAATGTATATATGTGTCTCTTAATTCTAAAATAATTAACGTTAAGAACAAAGTTAGGTTAATAAAATATTACTCTGTTTATTCTTTTTAGTTGTCATGTTTCATTTTTTAAAAGTTAAATTTGATTGAGTAGATGGCTTAGTTTTAATGCAATTTGATTTTTAAACACTTTTTAAAATTTAAAAGTATTTAGGTAGCATAAAAAATATTTTTAATCACTTTCTAAGAGTTAAAAATGCACCAAAAAGAAGTCAAATTGTCAAAAGTTGAGAGTGACCAACTCATCACTAAAGCTACTTAACAAAGTTAATCCAAATACCCCTGACTTTTAAGCTAATTTAAATTACTTTAATTTTATGTTTTAAGATAAAAATTAAATGAAAAGTATTGCATTTTTTTCTATATAACATAATGTAAGAATACATAGTTAAAGTTTAATTTTTTAACTCTAAAAAAAAATTATAACATCTAAAAAAGAACTAAAAGAGTACTTTTATTTGTTCTAATTATAGCAATATTTCTCCGTATAATTATTTTTTCTCCAAATTAAAATATTGCATCCAGATAAATTCGATGCGGGGCTGCTTAATTGGCTTTGGCAACGAATGACAGCTGCGCGACTAGAAGCACTTGACTCTGTCCTCTCTGTCTTGAGCATTAAAAATACTTTCCTATCTATCAATAGTCTGCTCTGTTCTTTCTCGTCTCTATAGTTATTTTTGAGCTATCTTCTTATTGTATTGTATAATTATTGTTATTGTTCCATAAACTAATCAAGATTTTCTTGAATATGTAGGTGGAATTTTGATAATGGGGTCCACATACTTTGAGGATTGTACAACTTTTTAAGTATTATTATTGATGACGTTGTACTAGTTGGGAGAATCGTATTCCTTTACTTGGTTAAACCCTGATGAACCACCTACAATTTGGTTTTTATCGTGCACTAACTAAATTAAGACCTTCACAATCAATGGTCCACCTTCCTATCATTAATTTTACCATGTTTTTGGTTTCGATCATTTACTTGGATCCTATTTAAATACTCATATGTATTGATAATATATAAAACTAAAAAATAGTTACATAGTTCATACAATTAAAAATGTTTCATAAAAATAAAGAGTAAGATTGTAGCAAAATAAAGATTGGGAGACAATTAATAAGGAGTAATTTTTGTAATTAAAGATCCTTTATTTTAACTAAAGACCGTGTCGTATTCACAATTATTTTCTATTAAGAATGTTTATTACAAGAATCAGGGACGGAGCCACCTTATATATCTCTAGGGGTCCGAACCTCTTTCAGCGAAAAATTATAAGTGTACTATTTATACAAACTATCTTGCATATATAGTCAGATGTCAACTCCATTTGTGTATATGTTGTTTCAAATTTTGGCTGCTCAATCCACTAATAGGAATGATCGACTAAACTTGTTTATACATGCATGATGGCTATATTTCTTCGTACAAGACGATTCATCGCTTAGAACTCGTTCGTAAAAGGGACGATCTAATGAATTTGCTCGTTCATGAATGAGATACGAACCATTCTCAATCTAAACACAGAAATAGCAAATGCATTTTTGAAGTTTGCATTAATTAATTGATATTATAAGTTAAAATTTATTGATAGTATAAAAAATATTCAAATCTTATTTGGGGAAATTTTTGCCTCTACTATGTTGCTTTTTATGGAGCAGACAAGTCATTTCTTTACCGTATGATTGATCGGACTAGTTTTAACTTTGTTGTAGAATTTCATAGATATAGAAATCGTACGTAAATATTCTCTGTGTGACAATGGTCCGATGTTTTCGTAATCACTTTAGGACTATGGTTCAATTTAATAAAAAGTTGATGACCCTTATCAAAAAAGAATACAGAATAATATTCCTACACATCACCCCACGTTCTCCTAACGATTCCAATATTTTTACATGGCCAACTGTCCTAACAGCCCAGAAAAAACATGTCGACACACCAGTTAAGATCCCTTTGACCTAGTAGCCTATTTTATTTATTTTTTATTATTCAGTCTGCTAAGATAATCAATCGCCTACCATTATGTCTATAGCTAACAACAAAGGCATAACTTTATTTCTTAATCAGATCAACCATACAAGCGTCATGTTTGATCATGACTCCGACCCAGACACCCTAGTCCCATCACGGGTCTTGTCATAGGTAGGATGTTGGCATTACGCAACAATTCCCCTCCCAACACTTGTTCATGCAGCATATTGCTGTAGTAATCGAACTAATGACCTTGGCCCTGATACCACTTGTTAGGATCAAGTGCTTATTATTATGCTAAAAACTATAGCTAATAGCAAAGACGCAACTTTATTGCTTAACCAAGTCCACCACGCAAGCCCCATGTTAGATCATGACTCCGACTTGAGACGCCCTAGCCTTCTTATAAACCTTGCCATAGATAGAATTGCATTATTTAACACACTCCGTTTTAATTTACCCAGCTTGAATTTGAATATAGAATTTAATTTTTAGAGAATGTAATAGTATTATTTTTAAGATTGATGTGATCAATCAGATTCCACATTCCCGAAAAGAAAAGATGAAAAGAAGTCATTCTTTTTCTGATTTTAGTATATAATATAAAATAACTAAATTGTTACCAAAATGAAGGGCTGGCGATGAAACCTAAAGTATCTGGACTTAACTGCAAAAAGACAACTGTAAACTAAACCGTTAGTATAATGATTAAAAAGAGTCAAAAGTTTTAGTCAAACTAGTTTAGGAAAAAGTTAATCTTTATACCAGGCTAATCTTGATGTTCTAAATATTTTAAAATAGTACTGGAATATGTTAATGGATGCCCATAATGTTCGACACATCCCTTCTCTCACTACCAAATAATATATGATATATAAATAAATGCATACAGTGGATTCATCAAATACGAGTAGATGACTTTGAACAATTCATCAGCTAGCTGCATTGGAATCATACTTTCGTCAATTTATTGCTGTATACTCTAGCAATTGTTCTTCTGAACATTTTATTTTACATGGTTTACAATCCTAATAATTAGCTGCATAATAAGCACACTTCTCCCAGTATTATACTTTCTCGATTATCTCGATGAACAAAGTTATTTGGTGCCTAGCTAAATTATTGATAAAAAGATAATAAATACTCTAAAAGTTAATTACAATACGTATAATTTACTCTCTTCGTTTACTTTTACTTGTCACTATTTCACTTATCGAGGTCAAACTATATGAACTTTGATTAACATTTTAAGATATATTTTTTAATCATATTAATATGAGAAAGATTTAAATTTATATCATTTTTCATATAGTTTTCAGACATCTAAATTTTATATTTCAAATATTAAATTTAGTTACTTCAATTTAACTTTGAAGTTTAGTTAAGTTAACCTGAAAAAACGAAATAGTGATAAATAAAAGTGAACAAATAAAGTATCTTTTTTGCCCTATATCATACATTGATCTCAAAAATAGACGTATTATGCATGTAAACCTTGAGTTATATCTTATAAGAATGATCACATTTTTCTCCAATTCTAGTGAAAGATTCATCTCAAGTGTCATATCCACGAGTGCATCTCATCTTCAAAATCTTTTCGATTTAAAAGTTTGTTAATCCTGTTTAATTTACCCTTATTAATTTTTCCTTCGTTATATCACACAAATTAATTCGAATGCCACCATATTAAAAAATGCATGCATTTCCAAAGAAAATTAAGTTTAGAATAATGAATTGGTGTGTGTATATACTCCCCGAATCCATTTTTACTTGGCCCCTATACTATTTTGAGATGTCCAACAATACTTTTTATAAAATTAAGAGATAATTTACACTTACTTTCTTTACTCTTATCATTAACTATAATCATTTTCCCGTTACATTTTTCAAGATATAATGTTTATTATATTCAAATGATACTTTGATAAAATTATCCTATCATTTACTACTTCTTAATTGATATGACAAGTCAACAGAGGTCAAATAATATTGAAAGAAGGGAGTATATATTGAAAAAAAAGTCATAATCTAGAGTTGTTGCCAGCGTTAGAGACGAGGAGACAGCTAAAGGGTCCTTCATAGTTTATGACAAGTGTACGAGTCCGTGAACTGGCAGTCCATCCACGTGGGCTCCTGCCACCTATGAGCTGGATTTCATCTAACTTTTCTTCCACTTTTACCCCCACCCTAACCCCCTCTTTTTTTCCTCCCAAAAATTTAATACTCACACCATCTTTTTGAAAAAAAAATAAATATTATATACGTTGATGGAATAACTAGTACATATATCTCAATCAATTACATATTTGGGGTTGGTTATAAAAGCCGCATCAAAATTTTTTTTATTAAAGTATTTTCTAATAAAGTGGTTTTATATTCAGCAAGATTTAAAGTTGAAATTTCTGATCAAGGATAAAAAGTACTTATAACATCATCATATATAATCCTTGTTGATTATTATAATACTAATCTATATTACACACTTCTTAGACAATTTTAATTAGATACAGAGTCTAAAGAAGTAAAATAAACTTTAAGGTTTTTTTGTCTTAGTTTAAAAAATATGTAAAGTGCATTTACATGTCAATTAATCTTCTGATTTTTAAATTAAAATTAAGAAATTATCAAAAAGAAAAAGATATATTTTTTTTGAATCGACAAAACAAAAAAAAACCAGACAAATTAAAACGAAAAACGGTAGCCAAATCACCATAATAGGGGACCTAACTATTGCAATATTGATTTATTGTTCTTTTTCTGCAAGACATACTACTTATCCAACAACTAAAAATGGATTTGACGGACCGTAATACAAGGTATTTGGTTCATAGATTAAATTGTGTCAGGATTATTACTTTTGAATTAATTTATTCCATTTAAAATTAGAATAAAACAATACCAAGTTGAAGGGGGTAAAATAAAATATTTAAAATTGAGTTCGGGATAAATTAATATTTATATTATATTTAATTGACAATATAAATTTATTTTAGAATGAATTTATATCATTAATTAACATAATATAAATTTAATATCAAATTTAATCATGAAATATATTAATTTATCCCGCATATCACACGATCTTAATAAACTTTGAAATAACAATTATCGAAGGAATATTGATTCTTGCACAATAGATTGACAGTAATAAAATGTTTGAAATTTTTACAAAAAACAAAAAAGAAACACATTTTTCACAATCGATCACTAAATAGTGGTCGATCTTTCACTTTGTTTACTATTGCCATTTGCTGTGGAAAAAATTAAACGAGTATTATTTTTCTAGGCATCAATTTTACTCATTATTATAAATAGTTCTCTTCAATTAATTTACTGTCAATATAAATATAAAAAAATTCATTCAATGTATATTAATTTTTAATTTAGACCAACTCAGTAATTTTAAAGAAAAAAAATTTTAAATTCATAAATTCAAAATGAGACTTCATCTTCGGGTACCCACCCCTAAAACCCCACCAATGAGTGCCCTCAAAAGGCTGCAAATAAATGTGTAGACATTGGGCATATATAGAGCCCCATGGTTGAGTTGTTTTGAGCAAATAAAGTAAAATTACTAGATATTATTGTTCCTCAAGGAGATCCACTTAAATACAGATGGGATTGATATTTCATTTTCAATTATTAAATCACCACCTCAAAAGAAACAATTGTGTTTCTCTCTTATCTTTTACTCATTCTTTGCAAAGCAGCTTTCAATACCAGTTGGTGCTAATTTAAAGTTAAATTAAAGCCTGTGCATATTATAATTACTTCATTTTTCACCAAAAAAAAATATCTTTGTCATAAAAACCTAAATTAATTTCTTTCATCATAGTTAATATGTTTTCAACTATCCACAATTTATTGAGAGCATGACCACAAAATAGGAGAGTAGAAAGGTCATTGAAAATAGGATAGAAAGTTAGCATATATCACTCATTGCCTAAATTACTATTACTCATATATTATCTTGTTCTTGATTTTATAACAGTTGTTGCTTATTCGATACGAGATTATAATTTACCCAATATGATCATCTGAGGTGAACAAGAATTAGGAATCGGATGCGGGCAAAATTCCCGACAATGCTAAAAGTGGTGAATTCAGGATTATCACTAATTAGGAGGTTCAAATTTTAATCAAAGGGGCCGGGGTTATGCTAATATAAAGTTAAATTAAAGCCTGTGCATATTATAATTACTTCATTTTTCACCAAAAAAATAAACTTTGCCATAAAAACCTGAACAAATTTCTTTCATCATAGTTAATGTGTTTTCAACTGTCTGCAATTTATTGAGAGCATGACCACAAAATAAGAGAGTAAAAAAGTCATTGAAAATTAGGATAGAAAGTTAATATATATCATTGTCTAAATTATTCTTACTTATGTATTCTTTCTTTTTGCTTTTATAATAGTTGTTGCTCATCCGACACGATTATACGAGATTATAATTCACCCAAGATGATCATTCGGGGTGAACAAGAATTGGAGAACAAATGCGGGCAAAATTTTCGTCAATAATTGAGTTGGGAAGGGGCCAGATCCCTATGAATTGAGCAGAAAAGAGAGGAGGAAAGAGACTCTGGTGAACCGTCACAATTAGTGAATAAGTATAAATTTTGCTGCCTAATAATATAGAGTGTCGACTACACCGAGGGATAGGTACTGAAGCGAAAGCTAGGACGGTTACATGTTATTTCTTTTTTTCTTTAGTTATAAATCATATTGTATGTTGTTACTATTGATCTAATGTTTAACAAAGTTGCTTTAATATTGTATTTTTCTTTTATTATGTTTTACTTCAGTTAAGTATCTATTCAAAATAATTTCTTCACCTTTATAAAGTAAGAATAACGTACGTATACACAATTCTTCCGGACTCAAAATCACATTAAATATATTCTAGTAAATGCTCCAATTATTGTTTATGTGTTATATATATATATATATATATATATATATATATATATATATATATATATATTAATTGCTATCCATGTGATAGTTAATTATATTTCTGGTGTAAATACTGGCTGGACTACATTAAGAAAATAAAATTGAATTCTCAAGTAATGATCGTGTCTTCCACTTTTAACACTTTGTCCGAATTTTAATTAAAAGTTGATGAATTAAATTGTTAACACGAAATAACTGGAATTGTCACTTCAACTTTAATTGGTCCAAATTCATTAGAAACTTCTAGATCCTAAAGTTTGGTACCCTCAGAACATTTTGATTACTTAAAAGTCAGAATTGAACAAAAATTAATTTTCTTAAACGCTGTCTACGAAATAAGCAATTTTAAATAGGAAACACTGTTAAAATGACGACGGTCGTAACGTTTTACAAGCCTGGCTCATACGATGCCAACGTCAAGAGACGCTATTTATATATAAATTACACTGAATATATTATTATTATTGTCACTAATTAAGTTATTTTTTTAATAATGTAAGTATATCATAGTTGAGGAAAAAGTCTCTAAATTATAAGCAATTTTCTTTTTTTTTTACAAACTCACTTAACTGTTTAAACAGTTCTTAAAATGTATATTTATGGTTCCAATTTTTCAATTACTAGGATAAACATTTTTATTAAAATCACTTAAATGATTAAGAGATTTCATGAAAAGATATTATTAATCAACATTGGCACCTTCTATCTATAGTTGATCTGATAGATATTTAAGGCAATATTTCGAAAATAAAAATATTTAAAAGTGTTTTTTCTTTCTTTCTTTTTTTTTTGGAGAGAGAGAGAGATCAACTAGATCTCCTCTCGGGAGGAGTTGGTAGAGGTAATATTCTAGGCAAATTTCAAATCATCGAACACAAAAGAAATATTGAGAATATATAAGTCTTAGACGATATTGATATTTTTTAGACTGTGTGAGTCTAAATTCAAATCAATTAATAATTTGCATTGGCGTTGTTATTGTGGAACTATTAACGTTGTTATTGAGTATATTGGGATATTTTCAGATTGTATGAAAACTTATAATTGATGGAATTGTGTACAATTGAAACCTTTTTCTCTATCTATATAATTAATTTTACAAACAATTTTATAATTGAAGACTCATTTTAATTATTAATCAAACAAAATGTTAATCCATAAAGAACTCAAGCTATAATCACGAGTCTTAAACTTAGTTTGAAGCGACATTATTTACGAGTCATTTCTTTACGTGATATCAAAGCAGGTAGATGTATTAAGATCAAATTTCATCATTTACAAGTTATTTCTTTACATAATATCAAAGCAGGTAGATGCATTATATAAGATCAAATTTCATCACCACCGATAGTAATTGAAAAAATCTCCATGTGTTTTGTCCATGAAAAAAGAATTTCAGTAAATTAAAGTGTACTCTGAGGTGTATTTCAATATTTCAACATTATGGATATACTATTACAAAAAATTGAATCTAAGATATAAATTTGATCGATTTGATATTTAGGTTCTTATCATTGAAAAATTATTATTATAATTTTAAAATTATAGGTCAAAAATTAATTCTTATCCATTCAAATATTAGTAATTATATATTTGTACTAAAAATATTGAGATCGACTAAACCGATTAATTCTAAGTTATGTCATCCAGTACTACTAGTTTTAACATATACATTTAGTTTAATAAAATAAGAAAATTTACAATTTTAAAAAAAATTAGAAATTTTCAATGGGACAAACTTGAATATGTGCAAATCACATGCAATTGAATATTATTAAATAAAATATAAGGCATTATTACTTGAATAAATATACTTCATATAAAAATGATAGTTAAAAATATATTTAATTTTTTGTTAATTTTTCAATAAATTTCACATTCAATTATTAGATATTCTCTTTTATTATTTGAACTAGTATAATACTTACCTGATGCGCGAAAAATATCAAGAGAAAAAACCTTAATAATGAATGATTATCTTATTTACTTGATCACCTTAAATTTTTAGTATTTGATCAATTATGCAATTTGAATCATTTTTAACTATGCTTTACAGTGTCAAATTTCTCATACAATTTATTTGATTTATGAATGATTAACCAATTGATTTGGGTAAACGATGCCAAATTCCATAACAAAGTAATAACGTAGCATGTATATAAATAATTTTTTCTAAGAGTGAAATCCATAATTGTTACATATAATATAATTTTCGGACCACTCAGGTATTGTAAGTCCATCAATGCATAATATTAGGATATATAATTCGTGTGGAAGAAAATATTTTAAATATAATCCAAAATACTTTCGAGAGATGTTTTAATAGTCAATTTAATAGATATATAGGCGAATAAGATTATAAAATATTCTTGCTCAGGTACACTTTGAAATCCAAATTCGATTTAAAACTTTTTAAAAAATTTTGCAACCGCAAGTAACTTATTTTTTGTTTCAGAATTTTCTAAAATATTTTTAAACTCTAAATCGTTTTGAGCATTCTCTTAAAATGAGCCCACTTGGTTAGGGATGACAACGGGGCGGGATAAGGCGGGTATGGAGTGGGTTTAGAGCTATGGGGGGCAAGCGGGATGCAGGGCGGGTTGAAGTAGGTATTTTTTAAACTTATGCGAGGTAGGCCAAATTGCGGGTTTAAAAAGTCAAATAGGAATTCAAAAAAATAAAATTTTTCTAATTCGTAAAAATTAAAGATATAAACTTTTTATATTAAATATTGACTTTATATTAAATATTGACTTTAATTTTATTTTTTTCTAAAATTTAAACTAGACATATCCGATAAATTGTTAGTTGTTAAATGTTAATTAGAAACTTTTAGTTAACGATTAATAAACAGTTGTTAAAATGTCAACGAAAAATAGTTAATTAGTTGTTGAGACGTTAATTAGCTAAAAAAATTAAATTTAATTAAAAAATGAAAGAACTTTAAAATTTAATCGGGGCAAATTTATGGGGGGTATATGCGGGGCGGTATGGGGCGGGTTGAAAATTAAAAAAAGAATCATCATGTGGGGCAGGACGATTTAAAAAAATTTACAAGTGCAGCTCAACCCACTCCGTATCCGCCTCACACCCACCCCATTACCATCTCTACCCTTGGTTTAATTTGGTACTTTTGCCTCTGCTTATATAAATACTATAATAGTAGTCCTGAAATGTAAATAAAGAAGGAATCGTTAGATCAAATGTTAATATAAATTATTTTGTAATAATGTCACATAAGAGGTTCGCAAAAAAGGAGATAAAATAAATATCAACATTGCAATGACATATAAACTCACAAAAGTCATAAAAAGAGAACATAAAGGAGAAATTTAAGTTTGTCGCTTTTCTATAAACTCATCAAAAAAAATTCGTATCTCTATGCCATGAACATTTTTCATATCAAAGGCACAAAGCTAACATGGTAGCCAATAGAATTGAACTCTAGAAGATTAAATCAAAATAAATCAGATGCCAAACTTAAAAGTAGGGTGGGCAAGAATCGAATCGATCAATAAATTGAATTGACAAAAATATTATTGGTTTCTTGTTATTGAGTTATAGATTATCAGGTTTTTAATGATTTTGAACAAAAGATTATTAGGTTATCGGTTCGATATCGATTTTTACTATTGGGTTATTGGGTAAACCGAAATAATTTACTATTTTACCCCTTCATAAATATTAAATATTAATAATTTAATAGTAATAGGACATTATAGCAATACTTTAAATATTTTAATCTTTATAGTACTTAAGTGATTAGTTATCCACTTTAGTATTTTAGTTTGTAATTAACTAATTATAGCTTTTGCAAATTTTGTAAACATAGTTTTCATACTTTATCTGTTTTTTATTAATACAAATTTTCATTATCATTCTTATTGGGTAAACCAAAAACTGAACTATTAAGGACTTAAAATCGATAAAAATTATTTTATTGATTTCTTATTGTTTAGCATATTTAAAAATCGAAAACCGAGAAATCAAACGAATAATGTACAAAAATTGATTCGAATGGACCGATGCACACCCCCAGACATCAACTTTATAAAACACTTTACCTTAGCTTAATTGTGTCAGTTTGTAAGAAGCTTAATAGAAGAGCTCCTTTCCTTTAAGCTTCAAAATGTGTTTTGGTAAGTTCAAGTTCAACCTTAAAGAACTGGTGATGATAGGTTCAGGTTTTGTCATAAGCAAATAAAGATCACAAGTGGTAAAATTGGTAAATCATCATTTCATATTTTTTCTCAAATACTAAATTATATGACAAAGCAGAATTGATCACCACAAGATAAGTTAAATTTCTCTAGGAATGTAGCGTTATTTTACTAAATGTCAAAAATTGGTTTCTTTTTATTGCCACTTGATACAAGATAATGAACTTCTGCAAAAAATAAATAAATAAATAAAAATAAAAAATAGTACCTTAATGATATTTTGTAATTGGTACGCAGTATTATGCATTTTACCAAAAATATGTTCTTAAAGTTAAATGGTTATCTAATTTTATTTTATCTAATATAAATATCTTAATGGTCACGACCCAAAATGGCGTGATGACACTCGTCTTATCCCACCAAGACAAGTCAGCCTACAACCAAACTATAACATAAAAAATGCGGAATTATAATAAAAATAAAAGTTCAATTATGGATAATGAGTCAACTTAATGAAAATCCCCCAAAACCTGATTCTAATGTATTACAATAGATTCGAAAGGAAACACAAGTTTCAAATGATATTGTCTCTAGAATAGAACAAAATCATAAAATAGGAGTAAGAAGTTAGCTGGGATGGCAAACAGCTAACTCTCACAATCTCCATAGGAAGCCTCAGACAAGGAAAGTAGAGTGTATCAGGACAATCTGGGCTCACAACCTACAAAATTGTTGTAGCTAGGGTGAGTATCAAACACACGGTACTTAGCAAATGAACTACTAAACACAAAATTTAAGTAATATAGAATACAGGTATCCCCAACACTCGAACCAAACCCCCACAAGTACAACCTGCATAAAGTCAGTCCAGCATAACAGTTCACAATGTAAATAGCATATAGCTCAATAACCACACCAACTATTATATATCAACACCAGGGATCAAGTGCATCTAACACAAGTTTCACAAAAGCACTCACACGTTTATAAATGATAATGAGATGTAATACAATGCAATGCAATACCAAGTAACATTATGCATGTCTGACATAGTGATACACCCTCGTTGTCTCACAGTTCGGGACTCATGGGGGACTTCTAGTCCATGCATCTGTCGCGGCGTGCGACACGACCATCCAATCACAGTATCCGTCGCGGCGTGCGACATGTCCCTCGAATATGGTACATCCTCTTTAATTCTCATTCTTTTTCAATCCACAGAATATTTGTCACAAAAGTCAACACAAATATGCATGTTTACACAATAATGAGAAAATGACTTATTTTAATATAATGCACAATTCACATCATCATAGTTTGGTACAACATCAACACTAACTCAATACCACATGATCATTCTTAACACCTCACACAAGAAACACAAGATTCTATATACTTAACAAAGGTTAAGAAATTCACTTGCCTTATATATAAAGTCTCGAATCACGTCAATTCCGAAGCTTTTCCCTTTCTATGACACTCCAATTCACCAAAATCTATTCAAATATAGCATCATAATTATATAATGAATCTAACGACACTAGAATCAATTAATTCAGGTGAAAAGGGTAAAATGGTCCAAAAATTTTATCGCCAGAAAATTATCATCGGAATATGAAAATTTATACATGAAGATTTTTCCCAAGTGATAAGAAATTCAATGGTGAAAACCAATTCAAAAATGGAGCTAATATGAGGAAGAAATCGCATGTTAAAGTTTTTCGAAATATATTAGAATGCAGCAGCAAGATCACGAATTTTACCTCAAACGATGCACCAAAATCAATTTCTGAGACTCCCAAGGTGTTATCCTCGGAAAAATATATAATTTGGCTTTTTGAATAGCTCAAATCCGATCAAAATTGACAGAGAAATCGTTGGTTGAAGTTTGGGGAATACTCACTTTCTTGGAGAAAATCCTCAATCTTCGTAGTTCTTTTAAAGTGAAAGAACTTGGAAGGACATTGATTGAAAGAATTATCTTTGATTCTTGAATTCTTGACTTAGATTCTTTAGAGTTCTTGATGAAGAACCATAATTCTTGAAGAAGAAGAGTAAAGAAATCCTTTCTTGGGATTATTGAATTTGTTTTCTTGAAACTTTAGGTTATGATTTAAAATCCTATTAGAGCTTCATCAATAGATGAAGAAATTCGGGTTGGGAAGATTGAAATTTATGAAAGATAACTTACCTTGAGGATGAATCTTGAGATAATCCTAACTTCATGACTTTCTTGATCATTCTTGAGCGTTTATGTTTAGGAGAGAAGGGAGAGGATTTTGATCATGAAAACTGAAGTTTTATACGTTTTGGGGACCATAAATAGACCCAAGGTGTTAAGATAAAAGTATCCTCAAAATAAAAGGAAAAAAAACGTTATTGCTTATCCAGTGAGGGTCCGTGTTTGGTCCGCGACGCGGAGCTGTCGCGGACCTTCAGATAACTCTGTACCCCTTCACTAAAATGGTTATAACTTTCTACTTTGAACTTCGATTTAGGCGAAATCAGGTGCATTAGAAAGCTAATTCAAATATCTTCGATTTGTAATATTATGGGTCATCTAAATCATTATACTTTAGGAAATATGGTCATTTGAAATTGACCCTTCTATCGACTCATACGAAAACTTAGTTGCCAGAAATTCTTTGAACTTGGCTTGATGTAAAAGATCCCTTATGACTCTAAATCACAGCTAATATACTTCAAATACTTAGGAATTGATCCTACCATGTATATACAACTTACAAGTCACTGGTTCACCTAACTTTTATATAATCATATATTAGAACTACGACCTCATATCAGCTCCAATTCTATTCTCATACTAAGAAATTGACTTTAACATCTATGCTCAATTA
>JAPFFP010000080.1:20007896-20020205 GCA_026153255.1 Solanum medicagineum | reverse complement strand
TATCTTTCTTCTTGGAATGAAAGAAGGCAAAATTCTTCTAACACTATTCTCTGTTCTTATATGGTATCAGAGCCATCGCAGGGAATGAAGAATCACAAAGGAACGAACCAACTAGAAAGAAAATCTCACCTCATGATTTGACTTCAAATGACAACCCAGGAAACTTGATCACTCAAGTACAACTGAAAGGAAAAAATCATGAAGAATGGGCTCGTGCAATGCATGCCTAATTGTGCGCTCGAAGGAAATGGGAATTTGTTGATGGAACCATCCCACAACCAGAAGAAGGGTCTTCTGAGTTGGAGGACTCGTGGACAGTTCAATCCATGCTGGTGTCATGGATCCGAAATACTATCGAACTAACTTTGCGTTCAACCATATCACATATGAAGAATGCAAAAGATCTCTGGACAGAAATTAAGGAACATTTTTCAGTTGCCAATGGGCCTCGAATTCAACAGTTAAAATCTGATTTGGCAGAATGTAAACAACATGGTATGATAATTGTAGCATACTATGGAAGGATGAAGGCTATATGGGACAAACTAGCAAACTACGAAAAAATTTCTATGTGTACATATGATGGATGCAAGTGCAACATAGGAGAACAGTGAAGAAAAGGTGCATCAATTCCTTATGGGATTAGATGAAACACTCTATGCCACAGTGAGGACCAACGTGCTAGTTGCGGACCCATTGCCAACTCTAAACAGAGTCTACTTTATTTTAATTCAGCAAGAAAGGGTGAATACCATCACTCGTGCAAAGGAAGAAAGAGGCGATGTGATCGGACTAGCAGTCCAAACAAGTAGCAGAATAAGGGGACGTGAAGAGGTAAAGGACAAATCAATGATTTGTACTCATTGTAAATGTTTTGGACATGAGACAGATTTCTGCTTTCAGCTTATTGGCTACCCAGAATGGTGGGATGATCGTCCTCGGGGAGAAGGATGGACTAATGCCAAGGGTAAGGGGCTGCCACAACAACAATGAACTGGATCAAGCAATGGACGGGGTCGAAGTGGAGCAGTACGTGTTAATGCTGCTCAAACTACTACAGAAGGTGCTGGAAGATCAGGAACATCTGGCACAATAAATGAAATGGTCATTGTTGGCTTGATCAATAAACAGTGGATGATTTTGCGCTACATGGTGAACAACCACAAAACTGATTCGGGTGAAAGGATGACAGGCAAACATGACAAAATCTTATGGATAATTGACATGGGCGCATCAAACCATATGATGCAAACTTGAAGTGCATGACGGACTTGCGTGAAGTGGCTGGATGTCCTGTCAGACTTTCGAATGGACAACATACAGTTGCTACAAAAGAGGGATCTGTAAATCTTAGCGAGAACTTGAAGCTTGAAAATGTTCTCTTTGTGCCTAGTTCAAAATGCAATTTAATTTCTGTATCGCAATTGATAGATCAAGTTGATTGTATTGTTCAATTCACCAAAAATTTATGTGTTATACAAGGCCACACTTCAAGGATGCTGATTGGAGCAGGTGAACGAAGGGATGGACTCTACTATTTTCAGATGGTACCACGAGCAATGACAATAAAGAGTGGAACAGATTCACTTGATCTTTGGCACAAGCGTCTAAGACATCCTTCTTTAAGAATTACCAAGTTAGTTTCCAATGTTGTTTCCCCTAATTATAGTGGACTGTTGAATAAAGCTTGTGATGTATGCTTGCGAGCTAAGCAGACTAGAAATAGATTTCCTTGGAGTGACAGTAAAGCTTGTGACAAGTTTGAACTCATTTATTGCGACTTATGGGGTCCATACAGAACTCCATCTTCATGTGGTGCTTCTAATTTTTTGACGATTGTGGATGATTGTTCCCATGCAGTATGGATATTTTTGTTAATTGATAAGAAAGAGGTGTCATGCATTATGTTGAATTTTCTTGCCATGGTGGAAAGGCAATATAATAAACGAGTTAAAATTGTTCGAAGTGATAATGGAACGGAATTTGCTTGTATGAAAAAATACTTTCTTGAACAAGGAATTATTTTTCAAAGTTCTTGTACTGCAACTCCACAACAAAATGGGAAAGTGAAGAGAAACATAGACATATCTTGAATATAGCGCGATCACTACATTTTCAGGGGCAACTTCCAATTAAATTTTGGGGAGAATGTGCGTTAGTTGTAGGTTACTTGCTTAATAGAATCCCTTCTTCAATCTTAAATGGAAAAACTCCATATGAGATTTGACATGGAGAACCTCCTCCTTATGAGCACTTGAGGGTATTTGGTTCATTATGCTATGCTCATAATAAAGGAATAAAAAGAGATAAATTTACGAGTAGGAGTCGCAAATGCATTTTTGTTGGGTACCCATATGGGAAGAAGGGTTGGAAACTATATGATCTTGAGACAAATGAATACTTTGTTTCTAGAGATGTCGTTTTCTTTGAGAATGAATTCCTATTTTTCCAACAAGTTCCCAGTTCTTGTGAGAATATTGAAAAAGAAGTTTTCATTTGTGGAGTTGTTGATGATGATCTTGAGGTAGATATTGGAGTTGAGCATGGAGAACACCAACCAGTGATGGAAATTTCTGATTCACAAGTTAATGAGGTGCAAAACGCTCAAGAAATCGGGGAAGGAGACATGTCTGGTGCACAAGATGTGAAGGACAGCGAAGAACAAAATAATGCACCTCAATTGGGTCGTGGACATCGAGTAAAACAACGGCCTGCTCGTCTGTGCGATTATGTTACTAATACCATCCAAATATTGAGTCCTTCCAATAGTTCATCTGCTCCAACACATACCTCAGGTACGCCTTATCCAATAACACATTATGTGAATTGTGACAAATTTTCTTTGCGATATCAAAATTTTCTTGCAAGTATTACTACAGATCATGAGCCATCATTCTTCTCATAAGTAGTAAAAGATGAAAGGTGGAGACAAGCAATGCAGATTGAAATCGAGGCTCTTGAAAAGAATGGAACATGGGTAATTGAAAAATTACCACCCGGAAAGAAAGCACTCGGGTGCAAGTGGATTTATAAAATAAAATATCATTTTGATGGATCTGTGGAGCGATACAAAGCACGATTAGTGATACTTGGCAACCATCAAAAAGAGAAAATTGACTACAGTGAAACATTTGCTCCAGTTGCCAAGATGGTTTCAGTACGCACATTTTTAGTTGTAGCTGCAGCAAAGAAGTGGGAGTTGCACCAAATGGATGTCCATAATGCTTTTCTACATGGAGATCTCCAAGAAGAATTGTACATAAGAATGCCTCCTGGTTTTAAAGTACAACGTTTTGATATGGTTTGTAGACTGCAAAAATCACTTTATGGATTGAAGCAAGCTCCAAGATGTTGGTTCACAAAGTTATTAGTTTCCTTGAAAAAGTATGGATTCGTGCAATCCTACTCTGACTACTCATTGTTTACTCTACAAAAGAATTATGCACAGCTTAATGTTCTTATTTATGTGGATGGCTTGATAATTTCTGGAATTGATCATAGTGCTATCCAAAAATTCAAAAGCTATTTGAGTGATTGCTTTCATATGAAAGATTTAGGAGCTTTGAAATATTTTTTGGGTATCGAAGTTGCGAAAAATTCAGAAGGCATTTTCCTTTGTCAACGTAAGTATGCATTGGATATTATTTCTGAAGTTGGATTACTAGGAGCTAAACCTACTAATGTTCTTATGCAGTCAAACTATAAGTTAGCACTAGCTGAGGGACGTCCACTTGGTGATCCAGAGAGATATCGACGGTTGGTAGGCCGTCTCATATATATGTGCTTCACGAGATCGGAGTTGTCCTATTGTGTGCATGTACTATCTCAATTTATGCATTGCCCACAAAAAGAACATTAGAAAGCTGCTATACGAATTGTTCGATTTTTGAAAGGAAAACCTGGGCAAGGTATTTTATTGCATAGTGCATGTGATTTGAAGCTATATGGATGGTGTGATTCAGATTGGGCGGGTTGCCCCTTAACACGACGATCTCTCACTGGATGGTTTATTCTCTTAGGTAATTCATCAATATCTTAGAAGACTAAAAATCAACAGATAGTGTCTAGATCATCTACAGAAGCTGAATACAGATCTATGGCCACCACAGCTTGTGAATTGAAGTGGCTAAAGGGAATTTTGTTTAGTCTAGGGGTGGCACATATAGCAAAGAATCCAGTATTACATGAAAGGACGAAGCATATTGAAATAGACTGTCATTTTCTCCGAGACGAGATAATTAATGGCAGTATTCATCCAACATATGTTCCCTCTAAAGTGCAACTCGCTGATATTTTTACAAAAGCGTTAGGAAAGCATTAGTTTGACGACCTTATTGGCAAGTTGGGCATTCAAAATCTTCATGCACCAACTTGAAGGGGGTATTAAGTAAGATCTTTGTAAATATAGTAAGTTTATATTGTGTATTTCGTAAGATATATAATATTCTATATGATATTATAGGACATATTATAGGAAAATATTTTAGGAGAGATTTTAGGAGCAGGAGACTAAACCTCATGTATATATATATCTTTCTTCTTGGAATGAAAGCAGGCAAAATTCTTCAAACACTATACTCTATTTTTATAATAACTATCAATATCATCATCATTATTCAAGACTATATATTCAATGTATGTCATTACTACTTCATCCACTATCACAACTAATATTAACTATGACTATCAACTATTATCATCAACCACATGCTAACGTTAATTATTATTGTCAGTTACTATCCACAATACTACCACCCCAAGTTTTAGAGGCGCGGATAGTATAATACAATTTTTGATTCGATAATTTTGGCTGTCTGAATGGTATAAAGTGGTCTAATGAATCCTACTTGATAGAACTTACTAATCCTAAAATTAAACCAGAGGACCGACAAAACACAAAGGTCTCTTTCTAAATTATTGGTTCAACATGCTTGAAGGGTTAGGTCCAGTGCACAATCATTATGGTTGATCCATAATTTCACCAAATTAAAACTAAATCACGAGGGGATTTTATATTTTATTTTATTTTTATTTTAGATATTTCAAGAAGTCACAAATTGACCCAAGATTCTTATTCCTGGGTCGAGGACTATTTAGTTAGTGCTATACAGATAGACAAGGTTTCATATTCATATACGAAAAATTAAAATTAAAAATATTTGCAAATGACAAAATTGCGCATGTAAAAACGCGTACGAATTAAAGCAATTCTTTCGATGATTCTAATGTTATAATCATGGCTGACTTTTACGTAACTAGTTTTGTCTTTTTTCTCATGCATAAAGAAAGCAACTACAACTAGTATTTTTCTGTTCGAATTTACTTGTTCAGTTTGAAAAATTTATGAATTATTTACTTATTAGATATATATTTTTTAAAATGTTGAATTTCATATATTCAAAGAAAAATATAGTTATTTTATCTCTATTATTTATTATTTTTTAAGTTGTGTACTAAATCAATAGCGATCCACTATTATCAAACAGAGAGAGTATTTATTTATTTATTAGGATGAAACATTGATTTGTTCCCTTTTTCTTTTAGTTATTTTACAACTTGGCCATGTTAGCAGTAAAGTAGGACATATAACTTATTTTTCTATGCATAATAAAGTAATACTCCTTCCGTCCATCTTTATTATTGTACTAAAAATATATGTTTAATAATATAATACTTATCAACTTTGTGAAGTCAAAATATAATTTTATACTTAGTTCCTAATTTACCTATATCATTAATTATGGTCATTTTCCTATTATATTTTACAAGACATTATATTTATTATATTCAAAGAGTGATTTGGTAAAATTACTCCTATTATTTACTTGTCTTTAATCTCTGTGCCACGTCAACAAGGGATAAGTAAAAATGGACGGAGGGAGTGTTTGTAAAGTAGTAGCTCCTTGACTTAGCTATCTAATATTGTTATAACATAACGAAGCCAAAACACATGAGGTGCCACCAATGAAGAATTTTGGCCTTGCTTTGGACCATTTCATGTTAATTAGTGATTAAGAAATATTGGTCCCCCAGTACATGTTATGTCGATTAATTAATAAGAGATCACAAATCTAACTATAATACTACTAATCAATTCAAATTTAATGGCTTACTGCTAATCCAGTTAGATCTATCCTTTCGAGAAGATTTTATTTTCATTAATATTATTATGATATTCATAATTGTGTGGAAGGTTAAGTTAGGTACAAAGTGACGCGTAAAGACTTTTAAGTTTAATCATTTAAAAAAACAAGAAAGACCATACTTAGGTTGTCCATCTTGCTCCCTACTGTAATTTTTTTTAACCTACTTTCTTAGATTTGATTGTTTTTCTAACAAAAAAAGAAATGTTTCCTATAGAGTCAAAGATACAGAGAGGCAAAAGAAAGATCCACTTGAAAGTTCACTGTTGACTTTCCACTATTTTTTAAAATTATTATGTCTGTTTAATCATTCTAATTACTCTATAGTTAAATTTTTTTAATCGTGGGTTACCTAGAAAATAAAAATATTTTAAAAACTTGAAAGTAGTAGCCTGTAATAATTAAGAGCCACATGCAAATTTCTTTTATGTTGAGAAAAAGAAATATATAAAAACCCAATGGTGAAAGGTTTGTTTGTCTTTACCTAATTTATTATTTTTTAAAAAGAAAAATGATATCTTTTGATCACCAGCAAAATATATACAAGAAAAAATGTTTCTTTCAAATTTCTTAGTCGTTCTTATTAAAAGATATTATAGTGCTTATATTTAGTATAAGTCAATCGCAGCTCGTCTTTTGCCCCAATAGATCAGCTAAATTGCATGAAAGTTTGTAATAATCTAATTATATTTTTGAATTCTCAAATCACGAAAAACGATAGGATAGAACTATGTGTATATTATTTTCAACAATAAACTGAAAATTGTACTCTATTTTTTCTTAAACGAGAAAATTGTGTTCCACCTCTTGCAGTGTGGATAATGGAATTTGTACAATTTTAATATCATCCATTGCCAAACTAGAAATTGTAGGCCACTTTTACCGGTGTACATATATTAGTTAAGGTAACCATATAATGATATAAAGATACTATAAATTATAGTTATTAACAATTAAAAAATATTTGAAAAGATGAGGGGAAAAAAGTGTGGAAGTAACTATATAAAAAGTGCATTATTCGCGGTTATTAATAATTAAAATATTTAAAACGTATTTGAAAGATTATAGTTTTAAAAAAATCATTTGGCTTACGTGTAATAATATAAAGTGAAATAAGGGGGCATCAAACTAAATTACAAAGAATTGAAAATTCAGTATAATTAATGGAAACGGTGATAAATCGAGTTTGTTGATCAGTGGAAATTAAACACAATTAAATAAACGAATGATCAATTCACATACAAGAAAAGTGCTTATCAAAATGAGGATTTAATTATTTCTTTTTTTAGTTTTTATGCTGCGCTTTTTAACAATCAATGTGTTCAATTTTTAAAAGTAATGTAATATTACATTAATTTTATGACTTCAAATAAAAATTAAATATTCAAAAATAAAACAAAAAATACTATAAATCGTACCCTTTATTATATTAATAAAATAACAAAATACATCTTAAATTATTAATTAAAGTTCATGCTCCCTTCATTCATTTAAGTTATCGTGATAAAGTTTGATATAATTCAAAAAAAAATTAATTTAATATATCTCTTATAAATAATTAAATTTCTATCTATAATATATATATATATATGTCTTAATTTTAAAATAATTAATATTAAAAGTAAAGTTGTCTGTAAATTGATAACTATTTTGTAAATTGATAACTATTTTTAGCAGGAGGACTGTATTTGATAACTAAAATGAGTGTTCTTTTACTATAAAAAGTAGTAAAAGGAACTGAGGGAGTAGTAACTTTGTTATTACTAATCTCACCGTTTCAAATTAATTAAATTTTTAAGATTTTTTTTAATGTTTAAAATAGTTGAATTGTTCAAAATTCAAAAAGAATTTTTGAAACTTTTTTCATATCTGTCTTTTCATTTATTAAAGTTTTATATTTTTATAGGAGATAAATTACACTATATATTTATGATTTCACGAAAGGCAATAGTGAAAAGTATAATATAAATTTTATCTTTGAATATTTTTGTTAATATATATATATTATCTCATAAATTCAATTAATATCAGATGGGGGCGTATAGATTACTCCTATTTTATGTTAAAAGATTTTTAATGAAATCCATCAATTATTGGTGTGTGTCCTACCATTCCAATGCCTAGTTTGACTTGGATTTTTCAAACCCAAAAACACACCTAATGGCAATTCTTAGAATACACACCTACTAGTCAATGAAGTTCATCTAATTTTTTTGAACTCAATTACATGTTATCTCAAGTCCATATAATGTCTTCTAATTTTTTTGCACGCCTAAAAAAAGTACTAATAGGTTTAATCATAATTCAAAATATTTATCTAAATTACGTACATTAACCTCTCCTTTAATATATTTTACTAAAATTTTATTAATTGAAACGATAATAACTAAATATTTTGAGAAAAGGCAAAAAAAAAAATAAATTAATTTATCAAAATCATAGGTAGTTTTAGGCCTAATAGACTAGAGACAACATGATACTAGTATTAATAGTTATTGTAAATTGTAGTTGCCTAATTAATCTTTTAGATTATTACTTCCGCCGTTAATTTTTACTTCTCATTATTTCACTATATCGAGGTCAAATTGCATGAATTTTGACCAATATTTTAAGATGCATTTTTTTATTATATTAATATGAGAAAGTTGTAACTTATAATATTTTTCGTATAGTTTTCAACGATCTAAATTTTAGAATTTAAATATTAAATTTAGTTATTTCAATTTAGGTTTGAAATTTAATCAAATTAACTTCGAAAAGTGAAATAATGACAAGTAAAAGTGAACTCTATTGCCACAATCAATATCTAGAGAAATACAAACTACGATTCTCTCTATGTTAGGTGCAATGTAATAACAAAATTTCTATCTTTTGATATTTAAAATTAAGGGGAAAACGAAAGTACATCTATTGGGCACATATGTAAGTGTCGTATCATTTTCCATTAATGGAAAGAATGAAAGGACCATCAAATATTTAACTACTTTATTTTTTATATAAATTTTAAAAAAAATAAGAAGAAGATTAAAATCTTTCCTAAGTTACACTATTTAAAATTGTTAAGAAACATGTAAGGAAATGACTTTTGGCCTAATTTAACTTTAAAACTTACTCGTATAGAGAAGATTATCCAAATCGATATATATATTATATAAAGAGATCACCCATTCATTTTTCATAAATTCTTCAACACAACAAAAAAATTATATGTATAATTATGTGGTTTTAAACAACTCTTCTTAATGTTTGTGGTCTTTATTTGTTAAAAAGCCTATGAAATTAGTTGTATCTCTCTAATCGTATTTAATATTCACTTGGATAATTTTTTATAAATATTTATAATTTTAAATAACAGACTTAAGAGGATGAAATTTTACGAAATCCACTTTTAAAAATAAGATTAATAGCAAGAAGTCATACTCATTTCACTTTTAAATCTTTATATTCAATTCTCTAACTAATTTTAGTCCTTATTCGATACTTCATAATTTTATAATGAAATATAAGATCCAGTTTAAATTCTCATATAATTTGAATATTTTGATTTTTAAAATTCCTCGGAAAGCAACTTCTCTAATTTAGGTCTTTCACTTCACTATCAATATTCAATTTAATCAATCAGTTTAGCTTGATTAGTGGGGAAAGATTCAACTCTAATTTTATGTTCAATAAATTAGAAGAAAGTGAAATACCGACAATATTTGAATAAATAAATGGAATAGTACAAAAAGGAATTTTACTTTTGTCGATCGTTCAATTTCCGAGAGAGTATAATAAGATTAACAACGAAGTGAAATGAAGGTTAGTTAAATCAAGTTGGATTATCGATAAAACCAGGTTTAATTAGAATGAAAACCCGTGAATTATATTGTCAGGTTAAATTCCAATAATGTGCGCAGATCTCCTACGGCGCACCCCCACAGTTAGGCATTTGAACAATCAGCCGACACGTTAGCTACGGCGCTGC
The DNA here is from genome assembly GCA_026153255.1 of Solanum medicagineum. NCBI lineage: Eukaryota > Viridiplantae > Streptophyta > Magnoliopsida > Solanales > Solanaceae > Solanum > Solanum medicagineum. The sequence continues at coordinate 20,010,095 of JAPFFP010000080.1, read as the reverse complement.
ACCGATACCACAGACGCGGCTTTCTCCATGGACCCCACATAACGAATTTATGAATAAAAAAATGAAAACTCCGTGTCTCTATGAATGCATGTGACTTTTTTCTGAAAAAATTAATTCTCCCTCCTTTTATTTTTTTTATTTCTATAATCAATAAAAAAAATTGAAAGATAATTAGTAATTACATTTATAGGATTGAGTGTAGAATTATTTTGGGACAGAGGAGCCAATATTTTTTGCTTCTCAATCTATGATCTGAACATTTTTTTTTCTTATTAAAAAAAATTACTGCGAGAATATATATAAAAAATAGACTAAAATCTGGTCTAAATATATATAATATGGCCTCCTTAATGAGTTTCAATAATTGCCCTTTAAATTGGCAGATTTGATTATATTACCTAAAATTTAATCAATTAGTTATGAATAAAATTAAGCAACACACAATTAGTCTAGTAGAGTAGCGAAACTTAATGTCTCCCACTGGTTGCACTCTTGCAAGACATTACCCTATAAGATTTACGTATATATTATCTTTTTCATATTTATATATTGGTAATAATATATTATCGACATATAAGTGAACTAATTAATACTTGAAAACTTCAAATTGATAGAAGTGCAAATTTGATACAATATTTAGCGGAACAATGGGCGTTACTACGTTCTCTGTGACAGCCATTACGGTCCATTAATACAAAGTACTCACCGTTGTTCATTTTTTTACTTATGCATCTCCATAAAAACAATTCTTTTACTTTAATTTGTTTTATATTTTCAAAAAAAAGTAATTGTATGGATAAATAAAACAAGGTTAATTAATCTCTTTTAGTTGTATAAATTAATAAATAATTTAAGATAATTATTGTTAATAACATCCTGCACAATTAATATAGATGAAAGGAATACAACCATACTGGTCTATTTTCATAATAACTCTTGAGACCGACTTTTTCATTTTAACCTCACACATTTTTTCTGTCTTTTTTTTCTCACATTTAATGCCACCAATAAGCAATGGCAAAATTATAATTCTACGAAATCGATAAAATTTAATAACTTTAAACAGTCAAAATCAATTGCTATACGAGCTTTCAATGGTTCATTTTTCTGACCTTTAATAAAGGTTACTTTTGATTTTGCACATTCTTTCATTTCCTTGTTAAGAATAAAAGTTATAATGTACAATTTGTCTAAAACCCAAATAGTTAGCACCTCTGAGAATATGTCTATTTATTTCACTTCTTCATTTCATACGTTACACGTTTTTAAATAATTTTTGAATATGTAAAGTTTTATTTTAAATATCAAATTAATATAAGTTAGTTTACCTTGAAAGTTAAATAGATATTGTCATTTAATCACTTTACTAATAAGCCTTTTGATGTAGCATAATACACTAATAATTGAGAAATGGTCATAATTAAGTCGCAATAACTTTAATTTGATAAAATAAAATATATACTCATTTGAAGCATTTTTTTAATAAAAATTTATTTTTAACTAACACAATGACATAATTATTATTTAAAATTGTATGTGAATTATATAATAATATATTAAAGTATTTTGCTACATTATGAAACAACAAAACTGCACCATTATAATTTTAAAAATATTTTTGACATTTTTAAGTGGTTATTTCACTTCTTTTAAAATTCAAGAAACTGGATCACTTAATTTAAAAATATGAATGGTCAAAATCGTGCACACTTACTTTATTGATATTATATAATATCAGATTAATTTCATATTATATGAAATTTATTAATTATTTTTAAAATTAAGACAACTTTTATACATATACATGTTAAAAACAATCTTAATTATATGTTCCTTGATTTTTAATGAAGCACTTGCATCATCCTTTTTATCAATTGTCATTTGTAATAATTAGCAATGTTAGTCAAAGAAAAATTTGTATTAGCTATGAAGTATTTTGTCGCAAATAGTTGAATTATTCATCTACAAATATTAATTGGTTACTATGTAACACCTTGTATTTTGGTGACAAATCTTTGTTGTCACTAAATCGTCACAAATTAGATACATTATTAGTGACAAAATAATGTTTCATTAGTAACTATAAATTTGTGGCTAAATGTACTCAATAAAGTGCTCTAACTCATTTTATGGCGAGAAATTTTAGGGGAGTAAACTTTGCAACAAATTTTTATTTTTCATCACTAAAAGTATGTGTCT
>JAPFFP010000080.1:19955130-19976988 GCA_026153255.1 Solanum medicagineum | reverse complement strand
ATCTTCTTGATTAGCGCTTATGACTAATTACGTGATGAAGAGCAGAGAGAATGGAAATCAAGAAAACTAATTGCGGGGAAAGATGAAATTTTGGAATATTGAAAATCTGTGAAAGCAGATCCTTATTGCGGAGCTTCTCTTTTCGTCATACAAATGAAATATACCGTTTGCTCAATAAAACAATAACAACAAATCCAATGAAATCTTACAAGTTAATTTTGAAGCACGTAGAATATAGGCTGATCTTGCCATTATTTCGTGAAAGTAGAAAAGTTATTTTTGAATATTATTTTCTTAATAGTTATAAAAAAGTTAAATGATAATTAAAATAGATTCAAATTTAGCTATGTGACCTAGTGATTACATATGCTTGTCTCATGTTAAACTAAATTTTATGTAAGGGTGACAATTGAGTGGGTTTGGTCAAATTTGATCGGATTATAATGGGTCAAGACACCAAACGGGTCAAGACCCAAACCCAACCCAAATTTGCTTGGGTCAATACAGGTTGAATCAAAACGGGTTGAGTAACGAATTATAAAGCGGAATAAAACCCAACCCGACCCAATATTTGCTAAGTTTTACTTATTTTATTTGTGCTTTTTCAATATTTTAGTATTTAATTAAATTATATTCTTCTTTATTATGGCTATATGAGACATATTAAATTGAACAATAAGTGTTTTGAAAATATTTTAACAAAATCTCTCTCAAATTAATTCAAGTTGCACATCAACTCAATTTTAAATGAGTTGAAACGAGTTGGGTTGAACTAATAATTGAATGAGTTATTAACCCGCCCAAACTTCAACGAGTTGGGGTTAATTTTGTCACCCCTAATTTTATGTACTACTTATTGAGTTTGTCGTGTTATAGACATGCTAAACTGATGATAAGATAAATAAAATGCTTGTTTAACTAGTAAGAAAATATATATCTATATTTTGCTTTATCTTGTTTTCATTTATCAATTATCATATATATATTAACCTTCATGCATAAAAGTCTACACGAATTACATTAATACAAATTATTACTAAAATAAATTTATTTTCTTTCTAATTAAGTAGCAAACTTGAATGCAATAGCACGATAGCAATCTCTCTAGAAAGAAAAATAAGGCGAATTCACAATTAATACTATGGATAGAACCTCACCCACCCAAATATTATAAAATGAGAATAGCGATATCAAGACAATAACTATAAGTAAAATCTAAAATCACTAATATAATTAGGAATAAAAAGATAGTCTTAATATAATTTTATTGTGTTATTGCTTTAACAACAAACTAAAATTTTATAAATCAAAATGAATCATTAGACGAAAAAAATATTTACAATATCATTCAAAAATTATTAACTCAATATCTTTTTTAAAAAATGGGAGTTGGGGAATGGAAAATGCGAAGGAGGTTTACAAGGTGGGAATTCAAAACCGTCACCAACATGATAAAAGTTCAGATAACTAACTTCAAGTTTAATATCGATAAATCAATAATATTTTTTTCTGTTCGATTTTTAAATTGAATCAATTTTTTTGCATATTTACATTATGATAAAGGAAGTAAATTAATAATTTTGGATCTTAAGTTCAACTTTTAACAAAGATAAAAAAGAAAATATAATTATTATTAATCAAAATTACGTGGTAACCTATTTTGTTAATCTAATAATTCTATATCCCCAAAAATTAGGCCTTAGCCTATTATATCATTTATCTTTACTCTTCATCTTCTTCTTCCAATAAAAAGTTCACAAAACCAAGCAACAGTTAAAAAATTAGTAAAAACAAATCCCTCTTCCCTCCCAAACTTATACTAAATTCTCTTTTCATGGCTTTCGTCACCGTCGATTCTTCTTCCGACGGCCCACTTCAAGCAGAATCAATCCCAACCGTTGATCTCCGCCTCCTTTCTCAATCGGAACTTTACTCACTCTCCCTCTGTTCCACTGCCGCTTTCAATCCTTGCCGGGAAGACGATGTCATTATCCCTAAAATCGATCGTTCCGTTTTCAATGAATCCGCTGGGTCACGCAAACAGACCTATTCCCGTCTCCGGCTTGCCCCCGCCTCCTCCTCCGCCGCTTCCTCCTCCGCTGCCCGTAGCCGTACCCCTCACCTCCGTAATTCTCCCCACCCGCTTCCTCGTAACAATGGACAATCAAATTCGGAGAGTTCCCAAATTGTTACCATGCTTAAACAGCTGTTCGGTTCGGGTAACCAACAGAACCCTACCGATTTGGTACCGATTCGGGTTGATTATTCCGATTCCTTATATGTGCCCTCGGATGTGCCTGTTCCCGTCCCTGAATTGGCCAATGTGGGTACAATTGGGCAGAAAAGAAAACGAGGTCGGCCTAGGAAGAATGAAAATGGTGAGGTGGCTAAGGTTAAGGTGGATGAGGCAGTGAAGGACATTGTAGTTTATCAAAATGTGGATGATAGAGATAAGGAAATCATGAATAAGGATGGTGTACCAGTGAATTTGGTGAGCCTAGGAGCGTTGGTGGATCCGTTTAGCCCAGAACTGAGGCGGAGGACAGAGGGGTTGGGGAGTGCAGAGGAGTTGTTAGGGTTTCTGGGGAGATTGAATGGGCAGTGGGGGAGTACGCGGAAGAAGAGGAGGATTGTGGATGCTGACGAGTTCGGAAGTATGCTGCCAAAAAGTTGGAAGCTTTTGCTTTCTATTAAGAGGAAAGGAGGCGGTGCATGGTTGCATTGTCGACGCTACATAAGGTTTTTAATAATGCTGTTGTTTCTCTTACTGCTTAGTGTTACCATACTGATTTTCTTGCCAAGAATGTTTTATGGCTAGGGTATTAGGAACTCTAATTTGGCTTTAAAGTTCAACCATAATCTTTGATATTGAGCAAATGCCCTTGAACAGAACACAATGAATACAGAGGATTCAAAGAGCTGAATCTAAGTAATTTAGGATTGATGCATAGTTGATTTTTGATCATTTATGGTAGGCAACTGGATCTTGATTTCTATAGGGACATGATTCTCATTGAAGCCTAACATAGATGGTGATGAAATAAATGAAGTGCTTTGGCAGTGACTTTTTCATTGGGGGTTTGAGTTATACAGCTGGTGTTTTGTTTCCTATAATGTTTATTTATTCATTTTGATAGCAACAACAACATACATAGTGTTTTCCCACAAGTAGGGTCTAGGGAGGGTGGTGTGCATGCAACCTTACCCCTACCTTGTGAAGGTAAAGAGGTTTTTTCCAATAGACTCTTGGCTCATGTAAAGTATAATAAGAAAAGTATGAAAAGGAAAATGTAGCAGTGAAACAGTCATGCTGAAACATAATAGAGACAAGAACAGTAGCAACAACACATAATACGATAATCGAAGCAAGAGGTAACAACAAGTAATAGTGGAATTGAAGAAAAGATAGTATATGAGTAATAATAGCAAACCTGATAAGGGAAACTAGACAACGCTTGACTACCTACTAATCTCCTACCCTATTCCTTGACCTCCATATCCTTCTATCTACGATTAGTGGAAAGACTAGTAACCCAGAAAATCCGACACATCAGTTGCAAAAGACACACTTTTCCAAAACAATAAATTCTGAATTCTTTTAAATTTTATAACAGCTATGGATTCGTTCTTCCTACCGAAGCTTCTTTTTATTACTTTCTAGCCATATAGTCCATGCTATGCATAAAGGGACTGTCCTCCAAAGCTTCTTCCATCTCCCATCAATTCTGTATGTGCCAAATATAGTAGCTCTTTATACTTTGATGGCATTACCCAGTGAACTCCAAAAATGCATAAAAATATCGACCAAATCTGCCATGAAAAGCTACACTGAAGTAGCAAGTAATCCACACATTTAATAGCATTCTCTCATAAAAGCACCTGCTGCGTAGAATAAATCCTCTCTTCTGCAGCCTGAGGTAGAAAGCGATCCAAAGCAAGCTACTTTGGTTAGTATTTGAGTCTTCCATATCAATTTCCAAGGGTCTTTCTTTTTTATATTTATCGGGATAATATTTTTCGTGGTGATTCATTGGTTTATGTATGCCTAAGACTCCTTCACTTGTGTCTATAGTAACTTTATAAGTTACTTCCTCATTTCTTGTGTCTTGGTTTACCTAGTCTTGAAGTTTAAAGAATTTAAAGAAGATTTTTGAATTTCATGGTCTTAAATTAAAGGTGTGTATACCATACGGAAAGTGCCCTTTGAATCTTGTGTTTTAAACATGCGGTATTATTCCTATAAGGAAGTGCTATTAGGGGTGAAGTGATTATGTTGGATTTTGAAAATTACTAAATGTAGAAAGTTGAAGTACTTCACGAAGCAAACTAAAAAGGGAAGTAAGACATAAAATGTAACAGAGGGAATATTTGCTCTGAAAAAGGTGCCATGGTACTATTTTGTATACAGATTAGAAAAATGAAATTATGAACTTTTTGGTAAGTAAGAATTTTAATTTGCCAAAAAGGGAGATAATTACAGCTAAAATTATCAGTAGAATTTATCCTTACTAATATATTCATATAGAATGTGTATTTGGAGTTTGTCATAACACAGATGAAGGAACTTGTAGGTTTTATGTATTAGTGATTCTGAAACGCATAGCTTTTTCCTTCTTTTATGTATGAGAGGACGTGTAAATTCTAGCCCTGCATATAAGAGGAAATATTTGCCTTACCAGCAGGTAGATCATTGTGTATTTATCTTCACTTTTGGATTATTAATGATTTTCTCATCTTATAACAAGCCCGTTCTTCATATTTACCAGTAAGCTCACGTAACTTTCTTTTCTACTAAGGCATGCCTCTTTGTTGGTGGTTTAAGTGATGCCGTTTATGTTCTGTTTACTTTTGTTTATCTCTCATTTTAAACAAGAAGTCCATCCTTATTGGCTGAGTACATCGTTTAGCATTCTAATGCCCATATCCCTGATGCAGGAAGTGGCTAGTGTTTGTGTGTGTGTGTCTCTGTGTATGTGTATATGACTTTGCTCTTTTCCTTTTTCCACAGTAACCTTGTTCAGTTTATCCTCTCTGATGTCCTCAAGGACATTTATATCCTATTTTACCAAGCTTTTGACAAGTTAAAATATTTTTTTTAATCTGAAAGAAAACACTCTTTTTACAGATTGGAGATGTTTGGCCAAAACTGAGAATCTTCTTTTGAGCAACAGAAGTAGTAGTTTTCTGGTGTTGTGGAGAAGTTATAAATTTAGCTTCTCGCAAATAGATAAGCATAGAATTTACATATTCGTGATAAATGCATCCTTACCAAATATTTATAATTTACCAATTTGTGTCTCATTAATTTAACATTTATATCTTTCACATGTAAATGCATACCTCATCTTCTTTTCCTTTTTTTTTGGTTCACCTATATTTATATTGATTAAAATCTTAAGTATAGTTTTACACGATGTCTTAAATGCTGTATTTCAAGTTTGTGTTCATTTTGGGTCATTTCAAGATAATGTTGGTTTCCTGTTGGAAGTTTACCATAAAGTTACTTGGTTCTGTTCACTGCCATGACACGGCTTCTCTCTTTTTTTATTCCTTGAAAACCAAAAAATACCTAGAAAATCAGCTTGAAAACCACATTAAATATGTATGCAATGCGTATATGGACATACACAAACTATGCTGCCTATCACAAGCTTCTGGACCTGCATTGTGTTAGTAGATTCGTAACATCTTAAGGTTACTTTTACCAATTAAAAAAATCTTAGGTTACTCTTTCCAGCCATCTTCTTTCATTTTCTCTAATGGGTTCTTCTTGTTATCATAATTTGTAATTGCTGACATTTGTAGCTTGAATATCCAACAGTTTACACATGATTTTGAATTAGGACGGTGATTTTTGTTTACTCCACTGTCTCTTATATGCATTCAATTTAGATGACGCAAGACCTTTGAATTTCTCAGCCCCAATGGACGGCAATTTGGCACATGCAAGGAAGTCTCTTCATATTTGCTCTCTCTTCATGGTGAACGGAATGAAAATTTTCCAACATATGCTAAAGACTCGGAAAATGTTGAGGTCAGCCATACATGTGCTTTGGTTAGTGTAAGCTTAACCTTTTCTTTGAAGCACATTTTTTGTCGTCCTTTATATTTACCTGTCATGAGGCTTTGATTCATCAAATATGTTTCAGACTTCAGATCTCAGAATTCAAGATGGTGGCAAAAAGGAAACCTCCCTTTTTCATAACTCATCCCCTGCTGTTGGTCGTGGGGAGTTGCAAGTTCTAGTGAATTTTGGAGAACTGTCGGAGGTCCAAGTAGGAGATCTTTTGCTCTGTGACAAATGCAATGTGACCTTTAATAACAAGGATGATTTATTGCAGCACCAGTTATTTTCTCATCAGAGAAGGAGATCTAGAAATGGTGGTCAATCCATTACTGATGGGGTGATAATTAAAGACGGAAAATTTGAATGCCAATTCTGCCATAAGACATTTGAAGAAAAGCATCGGTACAATGGTCATGTTGGGAACCATGTTAAGAAGCAGGTAAAGACTGTGGATGGATCACTTCCAATCAAATTGGGAGGGTGTGTTGAACCTGCGGTGTCTAGTGGAGCCATGCTAAGGGAGCCCATTATGCAGGATTCAGTTGTTTCGTCGAGGAACTTGACAGAAAATGCTGGTGAAACTCCTGCACCTCCTAGTAAAATCCAGGGGGAGGATCACATGGAGACTGACAACAAACTAGAATATCTGGGTGAGGCTATGGATACTGGCCTTAATAGAACTACTCTGTGCTTAAGTTTTGTAGCAGTTACATTTAATAACAAATGATAATAGTTATTGTGGAACACCATGTGACTCACTGTTTGCTGATATTGCAGCTAAAGGAACCACTAAAGGTTGTCATAACCAGGAAGGGAGATCTATGAGCCGTTGCCCTATTTCATTGAATGAAAAAACAAGCGTGGATATAAGCGAAGTAATTGTCTGCTCCAACGTAGAACAACCTGAACAGGAAGGTTTACTTTGTTCAAATGGCATGGTTGATTCGTGTGGTGTTGTTGTGGAAGATGGCAAGTTTTTCCCTACAGTGGATGAGAACAAAGTAGAGACTGATAGGTCTGTGGATACTGAGTCAACAACTGTGTTATGCAGTAATGCCAGTCTGCCGGATGGGAATAGTTTGATAAGGGCTGGACAAGTTCCACCTACTGGAGATCACTCGGGGAAGAACATTGATGATCTGAATGGTGTATCCTTTCTGGCAGAAGCATCTAAGGGAAAAAGAAATTTAAATATCCACACAGGTAACCCATCTTGTGACAAGGAAGGATCCACGGTAGATCAGCTAGGAGTTCTTTCTGGTTGCATTGCTGAGCATAATCCTAGTAGCATGATGTCTAATATAGAAAATGAGGAGTGTGGCAGTTTTGTTGATTCAAATGACAATAAGCTGATTATGAAGGAGGACAATTATTCATTTGTTCCACATCCAGATAAACAAGCAAATACAGAAAGATATGTGATTGATGTTTCTGCTTGCGTGCTAGAGGAGATTGGGCAGCAGCAAGGTGACAAGAGTAGTTTGGATTCTCTGGCATGTGACAAGAACAGTGAGGTTGAATCTCAGATGCTTAATGATTTAAAACCAAGTGTAGATGATTCCAAGATTAGTGAGCTGCAGAGTGTTAGCAGTAATACAGTGGGATTTACTGCTAGTAACAATCATGCAGTGCAAAAAGTTGCTGCCAGTGACATTGAGAAGGAAAAAAGTCTTGCATTCTGCTCGCTTTTTCCGGTCACGAATGCAAGGGCATCTTGTGCAGAAGATCAGAATACCAAAGTTTACCAAAGCACACTGGAAGTTAATGATCTGCAAAGGTCTGCAAGTGCATTGTTTTCTTCAACCAATGTACCAGAAGCTTCTACCAAGGAATATACCATGCAGAGTAACTTTAACAACTCTTTGAATGAATCTAAATTTGATGGTCTTGAAAACTCTCGACATCATGATCTAAATGTTGTTTTCAGCAATTCTCATGTGGATCTAGGTGCAAATTTGAACTGTACAACTTTTCAACTTGGCATGGAGGAAACATATGGAGTTCAGGGTAATCTCCAGAAAAGATTGGAGACTGATAAACATGGAGAAGCTGGGATTGATTTGAGTGATTCGTCTTTCAAGGGAAAAACAGGGGATTTTGGAAGTAACTTTAACACAGTTTTTCATAGTCAGTTGTGGAATGAACACAAATTAGAAAATGTCATGCAAGGTGGCTCAGCAGACAATTCAGCCTCAGTAGCGCAGTCATCTAATTGTTTCCAGACCTATGATGTTTTGTCAGATAAGGTATGCATTATAATATATTGGATTACTTCTCTCTCTCTCTCTCTCTCTCTCTCTCTCTACATACACACACACACACAAAACATTCTGCCATGCATTTGAAGAATAATGCTATGGCATATTAGTTAAATAGTGGTTGCAGTTCTCTTTGCAGATACTCTTAGATTAACCCATTTTCCTATCAGAAACGATGACTAAAGGCTTGCTGATCTTTATTTTGTTATGTGATTGTTGTGAATTTATTACTCATCAAAAAAAGATTGTTGGGAATTCATTAGTTCAAAGCTTTTTATTGATGTATTGACAATTGAATTTTGCTACACACCCTTCTGACTTTGATTTTGACTGGAGGCTGACAATAATTTAAATTGGTTGTATATTAAACAAACTTATCATATATTTCTCAACATGCTATTTTGGACAGGTTCCCGGTCTCTTTGGAGAGAATGAGAAGTATGACGGCAACACTGGCTTTGATGGGTTGAGATCAGACAGAAGTGGACCGGTGGAATATAGTTTCATGGGCACACAAAGTTCAAATTCTCTTCAAGAAGAGCCTCGAGTTTTACCATATGATGTGGATATAGAACAAGGATTTGATTCTTCATTTTGGCTTGGAAAAGACGATTTAATGCCAAATTTAGCTGGCAGGAATCAGGTGACTATGGTATGCGTTTGGTGCAGAAATGTGTTTTGTCAAGAGCCTAACCAGTTGGAAGCAGAAGCAGGTTCAATTGGTACCATATGTCCAACTTGCAGTGGGAGGATCTCAGGGCAGTTTAGCTTTATGTAAAAACATAGATTTCAGACAGGATTAAGCCAAAGGGAGGTATATTCATCCAAAACTGAAGAATAATTAGAAATTGTAGGGTATGATTGGATCAAGATTGATGTTAGTTAAGTTAGCAGGTAGCCTTCCCTATTCTTTTGACTGAAATAAGTCAAACCACCATGTGTTAGAGAAGATAATGCCATTTTTATCTTCTTGAGCCATTTTTTAATCAATATAGTCCCAACTATCTGTTATACAGGACATGTTAGGATCAGGATCTATCAGTAGGACCAAAACATTTCCCGTTTGTTAGATTATTAGGTAGTTGCTGAATCTGTCTCCGATTTGAGTTGTGGATGGGAGAATGAGGAAGCAACTTTGGTCGGTTAGCAGCAGCATGATGGAGGATGGAGGAAGAAGTTATTTTGAGGTCAGTTTGCAGAGATGACGAAATGATATCCTCCTCCTACCTGTATCTCATTGAGATTCTTCTTTCAAATGATTCTGTTACTCTTTCTAGTTTGGGCAATTTTAAAGTTTTCTAGAGTTGATTTTGCTGCTGTGTGCTATGTTTTCTTTTTTTGGGCCTTTTGTTTACTGATGTGAGTTATTAGATAGGCAAGCACACCAACTGTTTAGTAATGAAGTGATGCAGCTTAGCAAATTATGTGACTCTATATGAACATTATTTATCAAAACAATTTCTGAGGGCCATTAGATTGGGTAAAACTTGAATTAACTGTGGTATACTTGTGGGAAACTTCTTGCCGAGAGCCTATGCACCCCTGGGATTAGTTGGGGCTCAAGGAAACTCAGACACCCGCAAATGAAAAAAAACAATAATGTGGATTAAATCTAAGGAGGAAAAAGAGAAACAATGTTTGGATATCTAATTTGCTAAGATATTTGTATTTTGCACGTGATTGTGTTTGGCATATCTAATTTTTGTGTAGCATAGAGAAATTAAATTAAAGGTAGCCTTCAAGTTGACATAGTTTTGGACTTTTGATTTAGATTCTGTATAAATATGAAATACAATTATACAATAGAATTTGAAAATATGTATCTACAATAAAATTACACTTATATTATACTATCTATAATTTTAAATTTTAAATACGTTTTTGATTGACAAAGTGTTCAGCAAATTAATTTATAATATAGTTCAAGCAACTTGTTGTATTCATCATTGATGTCAGCTACCAATCATGTAATTGTAGGCCAGTAATTAAATTGTAACATTTTCTTTTTTTAGAATTTGAGTTTTAAATTGCTTCATCATTCTGTTTTCAACTCTATGATCTAATGATTGAGCAGGTAATATATGTTTCCTTTTTGTTTTGTTTTTCTGCAAAAGATTCATGGAATTTAGAATGTGTGGTTGGTGTTAGAATTATTAGGTATATCATATTATTATTGTTCTTTCTTTTTCTTTATTGAATAAACTATTAGAATATATATGCATGATCAATTTAAGAAATTCTCTCACTGGTCCATCATTTCACATCTTTAATGGTGAAGTTCTTAGACCATTATATGTAATTATCATTTAAAACGTAATGAAAAGGAAGATTGTCGGGGAAGGGTCAAAGCCAGTCGAGTTGATTTATTATCTTTTTTTTGGTGTTCGGGTTGATATTTTTAACGAAATATCTGTTATATTTGAGACTCAAATTCGAGATCTCTGATTAAGAGTGAAACATATTCCATTACAGCAACACAATTCATGTTGTGAGTTGACTTGTTATGAAATTGTTGATTTTAGAGTAAAGGTTATTCACAACTTGCTCAAGTATTAAGTAAAGTGTAACTATTTTAGTCCTTATACTTAAATTTGAAGTTTTGATTTGAAACAATTGTTTGTTTATGAAACATGAACAAAATAGAAGAAACATGAACAAATCTTTAACTTCAATATCAAATCATAATTTGAAATTTAAAATTCTTTAAAAAGAAAGATACAAAAATTCTATATTGTGATGTTCATTGACCTAGAAAAGACATATGACAAAGTCCATCTGAGAGTTTTAGGGAGATATTTAGAGGTTGTCACACATCATATTGAAGTGCGGATGAAATTGAAGCTCGTATATAGTATCTTGTGTGATAAGAAGATGTAGTTAGTCTTAAAGGTAAGTTTTACAAATTAATTGTTAGATCAACTATGTTGTATGGATAGAAGAGTTAGCTGATCAAGAACTAGCATGTCCAGAAGATGAAAGTAGCGAAAATGAGGATATTGAGATAGATATGTGGGGATACTAGGACAGTCAAAATTAAAGTAAGGATATTGGGGATAAGATGGGTGTGTTCTCTATGGTGGATAAGATGAGCAAAGTGAAACTAAGATGATTCATATATATAAAGAGAAGATGCTTCAATGGGCTAATCATAAAGGAGACGTGAGATGTTGATTTTGATAGTTTGATATGAGTTAGACATAGGCTGAAGAAGTATTTGGTGGTTTGATGAGAGTTAGACATAAGCTGAAGAAGTATTTGGAAGATTTGAGTAAACGAGATATGAGACACCATAGCTTACTAAGGACATGACTCTAAATTAAAGTATATGAAGGCGGGAATTAGGATAGAATGCTAGTAGATAGTTATGCCTTATAATTTTCATTATTAGTGGTGTAGTGGTTTTTCCTCCTACTTTTTTTCTACTATTACCTATTATTTCTTTTTCTTTGATTATTATATTATTTATCGATGATACTTGATAATTCTATTATATTCTCTTTATCTTCTTAATTTGTCGGTCTATTAGAGACAATTTCTCTACCCTTCCCCCTCATAAGACTAGTATAAATTATATACATATCACATCCCTCGTACTTTATTGTGAAATTTCATATGGCATTTCTTGTTCATCAACAACCATTTTGATAATTTTGTCTAGTTTCATTTCGTGTATGGACTCTACACTTGATTTAACACGTGTGGACTCTGGTAAAACAGTTCCCTAAATTCTAATAAGACTGACATATCATTATCTCTAATAATAATAAAATGAAAAAAATCTTATAAAGTATAACAAAATCTGCAAAAAGTACAACCGCACATACAGAGTGGATTTTGATGTTTCAACAAATCCAACCAAAAAAAAAAAAAAATACAGTTTTTATTTTTAACGTTTAATAAACAAAGAAATAAAAGAAATTCTATCTCTACTACTACTATATTCTCCTCTCAAACAAAATCTGGAGCCTGAACGCTAACATGCGCTGGGCTCTCTATTCCACCGCCATCGCTGCCGTCGATTCGTCGATCTAGGGTTTCTCCCTGGGTGGGTTCCCAAAATATTGTGATCCAATTCTTATAAGAACAAACATATCTTTCAGTTCTTGGAAAATGGGTCTTTTAAGTGCTTTCGCAGCTGGGTTTCTGGTTTTAGTCATGTTCTTTGAAGGGATGGCGTCGCCGGAGACTGTTAATGTGTCGTTTCATTCAGTTTGCCCCTTGAAATCCGTTAAAGATTCGATTTTTTGGGGGGTTCAAGATTTGACTTGTCCATTAGATGGGATCCAATCTTCTTATGTGGCTGAAGTTATTCAGGTATATACGATCATTTCTTGTAGTATGTGCTGTACCGTATTTTTCAGCCTTTTTTTTGTGAATCTGTTAGATTATGGATGCTTTACTCTAAGGTAAAATTGATTAACTAGTGGGGGGTTACAAATTGGCAGATTAAGTTAAGTGTTTGTTTTTTGGATGTATGGTGAAGAGCTGGTTATTCTTGAGTTGAATTATGGCAAAGTAATATGTAAGGTTTTTTGTGACATTATTCTTGGATGATTTGCCTGCTTGTCTTGGAAATAACTAGTCTAGAATTTTGAAATATTTGTGTTTAGAGAAAGGAATTTTGACTTATTGGACCATGTGGAGGATCAGCATAGGAAGAAGCAAGAGTAGGATAGGAGGCCTATAACCGGACCTTTTCTGATGAGTTTGAGATCTTAGATGATACACAGTGGATCCTCCTGTTTTCATGTTTGAGTAGTCAATTCACATATGCAACAAAACTGAAAAGTAGCTGTTTTCTGAGCTTCCTTTATGTTTATTTGTTAATCTTGAAGTTTCTGAGGTTCAAATGCTTTTCAATTAATCAATAGTTGTTGGTAGTTCAAATGTGTTGGTTTGTGTAGCTAAATCTTATCCGGTGTAGAATGAATAAACTAGTTTTACGAAATTACCGTTCTGCTTTGAGAAACTAAATATTTGTAATTCAGAGTCTGTGGATATGTTTCAGTTTTGTGGCAACTTTGGCTAGCCAAGTCAAAATGTGTTGAAGATTATTTTGTAGAGTCATGTAGGCATCACCCTGCCCTTCACCTGATTTTAAGTTGGTTTTATCTAGTATTGTTGGTTGATGTGGTTATTATGCTTCATATATTTGTAGATTTGTATGCTCATTTTGTTCAAGGTCCTGCTCAATCGAGTATCTGCAATATTAATGTGTCATGGGAGCTTGCTTAGAGATGAGAATCAACAAGACATAAGAGCTAGTCTAGGTCGTTGATATTTCTCAGAGGATTCGTACTAAGTGAAAGATACATGACATGTGTGGGGCTTAGGTCTTCATTCATTCACTGCAGGAAGATCCCACACCATTGGATCATCAATGCATTTTCCCTAGGGTGCCCAAAGGAGAAGCAATCGACATAATTTGTACTGGTGAAACAAGAAAAAGGGAACAAAAAAGTGAAGAGCAAAGTTGCTCATGCCCTTACCTTGCAATTATTCTAATAGTACAGTTCTTTATATGTGCTGCTCCCCATGAATCTAGGGTTACACTATGGAACCTTTTCAGATGTAGGAGTACATAAGTATAGTGGTCAAGACATTACAAGGTCAATGGTCTGCAATTATCAAATTCTACATGTAGGGAAAGTTATGGCACCCCAAGTTGAATCACTTTAGCTGTTGAATGTGCGTTACCAGTGGGTATACCCTGTTTCATATGTTGAAATATCAAAATTCTTTTTGGAATTGCTGCTTCCTCCATCGTCATTTGACTATTTCTCTATCATCTTATGATGTGTGAGGACGACATACATAAGTTTGTTCAAACATACACCCCTGCTCTCCCACAGAAATTGATTCTGATTTTTATTTTTATTTTCATTTTCTTGAGGAATTCTAATGATTCTGTGTTTTATTTTGAAGGGAGATGAGCTGTCATTGCAGAGGGCGCTAAATATGATTCACCGGAATACACATGATTATGTTGCTTTGCTTTTCTATGCATCCTGGTGTCCTTTCTCTAGAAGTTTTAGGCCAAAATTTTCTATCATGGCTTCTTTGTTTCCGTCAATTCCCCATTTCGCAATTGAAGAATCCGCTGTTAAGCCAAGGTTAGTGTGAAACTAATGTTATATATCGTATTGCTTTCTCTATATTGTGCTGACAACTAAGAATGTTTTTTCAGCACTCTCTCAAAGTATGGAGTTCACGGGTTTCCTACTCTCTTCCTTCTGAACTCAACAATGCGCATGCGGTATCATGGCTCTCGCTCCATTGATTCAGTGATTGAATTCTATGGTGGCACTACTGGTAAGCTTTTCGGTTAAACTGTATTATGTTGTTTGAATTTAGTGCCCCTAAAAAGAAATTTGTATAGAGTAAGTAACCTTGCACAACTCAACCCCCCTTTCCCCAAAAAAGAAAATAAAAAGAAAACTTCCAGATGGATTCCGGGAGTTTCAAAAATGAGAAGGAATTGAATTTTTGGTGACTCTGCCGCACTTGCTAAGGTGGTTTTGCATCTTGCACGTGTATTTGGACAATTCCTATGCGTCGCTTTTTTTCTTTTCTGGACTTCCATTTCCCTCTTTAAGTACTTCACTTCAAATTGTTGAAGAGGTCATAAATTGCCTGTCTAATCTATTTGATATACATGAACATATGCGATCAACTGTATTTTCCAGCTATCAGAATAGTTAAGTATGGTTTTCATTTATTCTTTTAGTAATGCAGCTTATCACGTGCAGACATCATCCAGACCACCTTCTATCCGTTGTTGTTTCTTCTGCTATCATAGTATTCCAAAATTATTTATTGTGTGACATCCACTAATATGGGAAGAAACTTGTTAAGTTGTCTTCTTTGTCTTAAGCTTCTTTGGAATATGAAACAGGTTTTCAAGGTGCTTCAGTGGATGCTACTTCTCTTGGCAAGATGGGATGCTCCACAAATCTTTTGAAACTGCACGGAAGTGACCAGGAAAACTGCCCATTCTCCTGGGCCAGATCTCCCGAAAACCTTTTTCAGCAGGAAACGTATTTGGCCTTGGCCACTGCATTTGTGCTAATGAAAGTACTTTATATGATATTTCCAGCTTTACGTAAGGTTGCTCAAATTGGCTTGGGAGGTTGCATTTTACATATAAGAATAAGAAGCTTGTGGGAGCTTCCTCTGCTATATCTAAACGGAGCTGTACAATTATGTAATTCACTGAAAGAACCATGCAAGAGAAGCAACTTGCAGGAAGGAGCTATGAACGCCAAGGCATGGGCTTCTAAGTCTTTAGCATCTGTTTCGTTTGGAGAGTCTAGTGCAAGCCGGGTGGAACCAGTAAGTTCAACTCACTAATTGCTTTGATGGCCAATATCTAAAATCACAGTGCCCTTTTTTATAATTGTTTTAGCCACCATAATTGGTGTTGGTATTATCTGATTGGTGCAGCTCTATGCAATATCAAGCTTTTGAAACTATCTGCTTCAATTTGATGTAATGTAGATTAGAATTTTTTTCCCTCACCGTCAGAGAAATAATGCACCCACATTGTATATAGCTTTAACTAATAGGCAGAGCTTTTGAACTCGGATCTGTGTTTATTTATTTAATCTAGACACTATCTAGTTCCTTTTGTATGCTCTGAGACTTAAATTAGATCCTTTGTGAACAAATTCAGGTAACCCATCGAAACTCAGAACACATGTTTTTGCTTTCTTTTTCTAAATAAGTCGACATGCAGAGGCACTAATGAGAAAAAGTGCAGAAGTAAGTGATTAAATCTATTTTGCTGGAAAGAACACACGCAATCCAGGACGAGTTTGGCTGGTCCTGAGAAATGGTGAGCTTGAAATGCTTGAACTTCATAAGTTATTGAGTCAAATGAAGTTCTGAGGTCTGCCCTCATACCTGAGGAAGTTCCTATTTACTATTTTATTTCAGTTTATTTGTACTTCTGTTTTTGGATGAGGCTTCTCGTTTCCTATTATATTGAGTGTTGAAGCTTTTGCGTGTAATATGGTTAATCTCGGCAATCAGCCCCATGGATAGTTAAAATAACTAGAGATCCATTTCATAAGGCATAGAACCTAAAGTCAACAGATGCATGTCGGATTCTTTGAAAGTAGTGTATGTTTGGAGAATTTGAGATGGGTGCAGCATCAAAAGTGAAGAGTCTGCGCAACTTAGCACAGAAACACAACTAGGCGGTCCTCCTTTTCCTATATTAGGCTTTCAAAGTGGTTAGCAAACTGACAAGTAATTGTTTTAACCACAAGATGCTACCTTTTGGTTGTTGCTTTACTGGGTCACTTGTTGAACCAGCTCTTCACAATTTGATCTTATTGGGCAAGTTGGCAGTCAACCATCTTGTTAGATGCAGTAATATGAAATAATAGTATGAAAACTGGTGTGCTGATAATCTAGATTGATTAAGTCTAGTATAATATAGTTTTTAATTCTTGAAAGTTGCATAATATTAAATCTAATTGAAAAAGAAAGTCTTAGTGTGTTAGACTTGGAACTAGTACTCTCTTCATCAATTAGTAAAATTCATGCTTTTCTCATTTTGGTCTTCTAGAATGCTGACCTTTTCTCCTTAGTGGAAAATTCAAGTTAATGTACAAAGACACCATTTTGTATTCTATTAATATAAATATTGTTTTTTTTTTATCACATACTTGATTTGATGTCTAACCAATCCCAATTCCTTAACTTTCAAATTAATATGGGGGATATATCAAAAACACACCTAAATTATTTTATTTTATTTTTTACTTTCATATCTAAATTGCTACGTGGATAAGCAGATATATAGTAGTTAATTAGCTAACATAACTACAATGTGAATTAATTGTGGTTCGCAACAAACATCTAGCTGTAATTACAGTTTGAGTTTTGTATAATTCGCTCGATTTATACCAATATTGTGCGGGAGTATAGTTTGAGTTTTACATAATTCGCGCAATTTATACAAATGTTGTGTGTGGATCAAATTGTATATCAAAATATCAAACACTGCAAATTGTATAGTGAATTATACAAAAGTTGTGAGTTGTACAATGAATTATATGAACAGATACAAACGCTGCACGAATTTTACAACGTTGCTATAACTATAGTTATGAAATGTAATTATCCAAACATAGCTATGAAGCGTGCTAAGATATTTTTGAGTGGCTATATGTGAAAATTTCTCATATTTGAACAACTTCTCAATCAGATGGATAAGCAATAAGTTTGTCAAAACTTGGCGTATATTTGTTGAATCAAGGCTAAGTATTTGAATTTTCAAATATCGATAAATAAAATACTAGTGTAAAAGTTGAGAAAAAATGAGGATTCATCCACCCAAAAATAATTATTATCACAGTTACTATAGTTTTGATTAGGACGCGCACTGCATATTAAAGAAATTTTAATTTAATCATCTGGGTTAGTAAATTTTTAAGAGCTTGAACACAAAATTGTGTTCTAATTCGTTCAAGAGCTAAATGCCTAAATCTACTTCAATATTTTTACATAAATTTTCGTTATCTATTAAGCTTTTCGTGAATTACTATCCCTTTCCACATTATTCACTAAAATAGTGACTGACTACCCTTCTACCATGTATTAAAACAGTAATCTCATTATTATCTACTCATCACAACCATTAAGTATATATCTGTAACTTTAGCAATAGCGTGCATGTGTCTGCGTTCTGAACGATCTTCTTAAATTTACAATAATAACATTTCACATACATTCGATTAGGCGATATTTTCTATGAAATAGTTCTCAATGACAATAAAAATTATCAAGGTAAATAATGTCGTTTCATAGAAATTTGGCTTTAGTCAGTCTAGGAATCTCATAGTAAGGGAGAAAGAATATTAAATTCGCGATTATAAAAGGTAATTCAACATTCTTGTTTCTCTATTTGCATCAAAAAATAAAAAAAAACAAGCAAGTTAAGATATTTCATAAGATTAACTATACTCACTTACATGAAATAGTAAATTTTAAATGTCATCTCATCGATCCTTATACCACGTACCAAATGACTTAAAGTTGACGTTGACAAAGCAAGGCATTTGGTGTAAAAGCAAAAGGAAAAATACTTATTGGGTGGCACCAAATATAAATTGCAATGGATGACTTGACCAGGCCAACCTCCCACGTTGGTCTTAACTAATTTGAGAGAATGGTCAAGTTCATCATTGAATGGTTGTTGGGACCATCATTGAATGCCTCCTCATCATTCAATTTGCTTGTTTTTCGGGTAATGCGTTTTTTGGAATCTACAAGCGGTAGGAATTTGAATTTTTAACATATCTTTGGTTATGATTTCTGAAACGAATAATATGTAACTTGAATTCAATTGATATCTATGTCTTCTAACTTTGAACGTACAGGTAAAGAGTTGAGCTTGTATAAAGTTGGACAAATAGATACACATATTTTATAAGATACACTCAAATTGATTTGTAGTATGCCATAATATAGAATATCTGTCTTCTGAATGCCATAATACTATTTCACCGATACTATGATGCTATATTAATGTACCAAAAAGAAATAAGGAAACTTTGATGGTATATCATTGGTGATAAATAAAATAACACTTTATTGGTAGTATTTTACTGATAGAATTGTACGCTGATTTTATCCTTATTTTATAAAGACTAAGAGACTATCCGCTCAAGTATGGCAAACCATTGGTGCTAGCGTAATACATAACTAGCTTTGTGAACAAAGTACTTTACAAGCTCTAAAATCATTTTTTAAATTTGATTTGTTCAAAAATATCTTTAATATTTGTTACTTATTTATCTTATATACATTCTTTGTTAATCTATTGATTTATGAAAGTTTTATTGTTATCTTTTTTTTTTTACATATACTTCTGAATAATTTTTAGTTTAAATATATCTTTCGCATCACCAACGAAAGCATTTTTAGGGGTAAATTTGAACGATTTCACATAGTTCAATAATATTTGACCTTTTTTCTTATAGAAAAGGATCATACATTGAAAAGTTTTCATCCTTAATAAATAAAAATATATTTAGATAAATTTTATAATCAATATAAGTTGACCTAAAATTAACAAAAAACAAATTGAGCCATTTCACAAGATTTGGGGTAAATTTGGACGTTGCCATTTTCTTAATAATCATCTATACTATATTAAACTGTGAAGGTCCTTAATAACGTTATTTTGAACTTTTTGTCCTTCATTAAAAGGCTTTGCTTTAAACAAAATTGTCTTTTCACCTTTATTTTTCTTAACTTATTATTTAATATTTTATTTAGTTAGTTTCAAGATTCACTTTTGAATTAGATTTTTTTTTATATTTAGGATTTGCTCTTGATTTAGGATTATCCTATATAAATAATTGTCTAGACTACAAAAAAAAAAAAGACTCGACAATCATATCCTTTTTCTTTAATTATTATTCATTTAATACTACCCTTATTTTAAACTTTTATCATATCATAACAATACTAACTATATGAGGATATATATATGGGTTACTAACGTATTGACGATGATAAATATGTATATAGGTAGTTTTAATCTTGTGTCTTTGAGTTTAAGAAAGATTCATCAATTTTGAGGAATATCTAAGATTCAATTGTTATTAATTTATACCAGGGTCTCCTTTCCGGACTAAATAACATTGAGGTATGTTTTCCTTTTCTTTTTTTTCATAAATTTTTGTGATTTAGAACTTTTTCACTTGTTGATAATCAAATTTATCCTGATTCAAAAAAAAAAAAATTCTAAAAATTGTCCGTTAAAATTTTAATTATCAAATATTTTGATAATAAAAGTATATAATATAGCAAATTTAAAAAGAAAAGGAGTAATTAAAATTACTTTAGAACATTAGACCACTCTTTTTATATTTAGGAGCATTTTTTAAATTCAAGTTTTGATCAATTAATTATTTAACTCCTAACTATTCAACTCAATAAGTAATTGAATTGATTTCTCATCTTTGCTTTTTCATAAGAAAAAAGGAAAAAAAACATACGTACTATTTTTAGTTTAGAGACAATTATTATTTTTTAATTATTTTATTTTTTTATATGTATATTTTTATTAATTAGTTTATATATTCATAAATTATTAACATATTCTATATTATAAGTAATTGAATTGATTTTCTCATTTTTGTCTGTTCATAGATCAAAACTATTGCATCATATTAAAATAGTGAAAAGACTCCTCTTTAGACAAAATCATCTCTTCACTATTTTCTTTAACTTATTATTTAATCTTTTATTCATGTAGTTTTAAGATTCAATTTTGGATTATAATTTCTTTCCATTTAGAATTCACTTTTGTTTTAAGACTATTTTACCTAAATAATTTATATAGGCTATAAAGAAAAGGAAAGAAAAATATTATTATTTAAAATTAATTCAAATTCTTATTTGATTCAGACAAGAAACAATAATATTTACAATGGGTGTGCTTTTCACCAAGTATGAAAAAATTCTTGATTGGGAATGCGAATACACAAATGGGGTCCTATGCATTCCGAATTCGAAATAATCAAACTCTAATGTCAGTATCAAATACTAGGTGAGGAAAACAATAATACACGTATACTACATTTAGAAGAACACATGTTTTCGTTTAAATAAATATGTTATTGCATATACTGTAATTTCATCGAAATAAACATATTATTCCATCTATTATAATATATTCTTTATTATTTTTATATGCAATATTTTATATTGTCGTGACACATACGTGCATTGCACGTATATTAAAAGTGTGAAGGTCCTTAATAATGTTGATTGAACTTTTTGCCCTTCATTAAAAGACTCTACTTTAGACAAAATCATTTTTTCACTATTTTTCTTATATTATTACTTGATCTTTTATTTATTTAGTTTCAGGATTCACTTTTGGATTAGAATTTATTTATATTTAGAATTCACTTTTGATTTAGGATTATTCTTTGTAAATAATTACCTAAGATTTTCACTATCAAATATTTTCTTAATAAAAGTATACACAAAAAATTTAAAAAGGAAAAAATTAAGTAAAATAATGTTGAAAATATTAAACTACTCCTTTTATATTTAGTACTCTTTTGTTATATTAAATTTTAATCCGTCAATTATTTAACTTCTATTATTAAACTCTAAATTATTGTTTTACGTATTAAAAAACTATTAATATATCTATAAGCAATTGAATTGATTTTCTCATATTTGCATTTTCACAATAGACTAAATTATTGCATCAAACTAATAGTATTTATTTAATTTTTATAGAAATATTGTATTTATTTAATGATAAATACTATTTATATATAATATTTAAATTAACGTGGCACATACGTGCAAAATATGTAAACTGAAATTAGTATTCTTATATAGCTAGAACTCAGCTTGGGTCAAATTAATTGTGATTTATGTGCATATAATTAGGACAAAACTTATGCTAAATTGATTTATATTGGCCAATTAAGCAGGCGCATATTCAGAAGTTGCAGGTCGCAGAGATGAGGATGCTGCGATGGATGTGTGGTCATA
>JAPFFP010000080.1:19930832-19952936 GCA_026153255.1 Solanum medicagineum | reverse complement strand
ATTAAAGAAAATGATATATTTTATGTAATTAATTTAATTATTTAATAAATAATAAAACATTTATACTTTTTTAAAAAATTTAATATATTCTATTAAAAGATGACTCAATTCTAGACTTCTAGTAGCTGAGGTATTCTAACTTAAATATTCTTTTTAACTCGTCCAAATATTTCAAAATTACTTAAAAACACATAAAAAGTCAATCCAAAATAGACCGTAAGTCTTACTTTAATAAAAAAAAATCATATTTCTAATTTTATTATTAAATAGTTAAGTTAACATAAATATGTTATTTTTTAATTATACATATTGTTTCAATAAGTTATAAATCTGAAGTATTTTCTATTTAAATATGTGTTAAAGAAAATGACGTCTACGTTTAAAATAGAATGACTTATTTTTCTTTTTGATCTATTTAAAAAAGAATTGTTCATTTTCTTTTTTTGGCAAAATTTTCATTTTAGCTTTTCACGTGACATATTTAAAATCACAAAATTAAATGACATTTTAGTACATTTGACATAACTTTAATTTAGAACCACAAGTTTAAAAAATTTCTTTTGTTCTCTTAATTTCTATGTCAAGTCAAATTAGATTAGGTATTCTTATTCAAACGGAGAGAGTAATTAATTTAATATTCTATTATAACTCAATTTAATATCTCAAACAAGCTAAGGATGGTATGTATTAAGCCTTAAAGTAGTCCTGTTTTTGGTTAGACAAATAAAAAGAGAAATCCAAAAAAAGGTAAAAGGTGTTCACATATAAAATCACATTATTCTGCAAGAAATATTCCCAGAGAGAGAGAGAGAGAGAGAGAGAGCAGAAATGGAGAAAGAAAGACAGAAACATGTTTACTTGGCTAGGCTGGCTGAACAAGCCGAGAGATATGATGGTATTCATTCTCATTTTACTTCTTTGATTTTCTTGCTGATGCTGCTTTAGAAATTTAGTGTCAATTCTCTGCTTCTTCTTTAATTTCAAAAGGGGGAATTTTTAATTTTGCTTTTGGGTTGCAAAATGTTGACAGAAATACTGGGTGTTCTTTGGTTTTGTCTCTTGATTTTGTTCTTTTGGGGTTGCTTAAAGTTTTTTTTTTTCTTTTTGATGAGGGTTTGATTAATTTTTTAGTTGCAAAAAATCTTAAGCAAAGTTCTTGTTTTTGTCTCTAGATTTCGTAAAGTTGTGATCTTTTCAACTCATTTGCTTTGTTGCTCTCTTCTGGGGTGCCCCTTTAGCATGCAGTTGCCGATTGTTATGCTAGATTGTCTTCTTTAGCAAATTAGACTGGAAATTGCCTTGAACAGTTCTTGATGTTCTATTAAAGATGGTTTTTTTCTTAATAGCCATAGTGTCTGGTCAGCTTGTGGACATCTCGACTAATTAAATGGGGTACTTTATATGTTCCACCAGCACTGACTGATACCTGAGTAATTCTATCCATGAAGTTTGGACACATAGGAAGAAATCACCTATGTTTTGGTCTCCGCTAGAGATGGACCGGATTAAAAAGCCTTTTGACGAGAATGATCTTCTCTAAGAGTAGTGCTTACTTCTTGAGATCAATTGAGAGAGTTTTAACCAAGGTGTAGTGAACAGGAAATATGTTGATGAAGGATTTGGTTTTTATATGAGATGATCCATGAGCACAGATGTTGACTAAAATGGACTTGAAGGAAAAGCATTCGCCTTTTTAATTTGTTGCTTAAGTTAATCTAATTTTTCACATAGCAGGACATGTATTTGTTAAGAAAATACTGTGGAAGCTATGTGAATGCACCATTATTTAGCCAAAAAATGGTATTGTATTACATGATTTAGAAACTCATCTTATGATTGATATATGGTAGGTAATATAACAGAAGGTAAAGTTTTGAGGTATGTGATGTTGTGTTAAGAGATGAAAGCCATTCTGATTATGCTCTAGGATGAACATTATAATGTGAAGTGAAGTGTGGATGAAGGATCATTGAGCATAACAAGGGCAATTTGGCTTGATCCTGTTGGTGATAGTCTATATTATCTAATCTTTCTTTTAGAGACGAAAGAACTATTGCGTGTAGAGCGAAAAGGTACGGATCAGAGGAAGCTTGAAACTTTCAAATTTGTAATAAAAAAGTGATGTGCGTACAGGCAGACATTACAAATGAGAAAAGAATTGAAGCTTTCCTATTCATAATTAATGTGTTTGTGCAATCTTTTATTTACTACTACTATTCTGTTTGTTTAAAGTTTTTGATAAATATGTGATTGGTGCACTTTCTTATTTTTTTTCCCCAGAAATGGTTGAGGCAATGAAGGTGATTGCTAAGATGGATGTCGAACTGACTGTTGAAGAGAGGAATTTGGTATCAGTTGGGTATAAGAATGTAATTGGAGCGAGAAGGGCTTCATGGCGGATATTGTCTTCGATTGAACAAAAGGAGGAGAGTAAGGGTCATGAGCAGAATGTTAAGAGAATAAAGACTTACAGACAGAGGGTTGAAGACGAGCTTACAAAAATTTGCAGTGACATTTTGTCAGTGATAGATGAGCACCTTGTTCCTTCGTCCACTACTGGAGAATCTACTGTCTTCTACTATAAGATGTGAGTTGCTGATTTTTTCACTTTCTTTCTCTTATATTTCCTACTGTCCTTTTATCTCACTCTTCTGTTCTGTTGTGGCTCATTATTTCCGATGGAAATGAACACATTTTTCTTTCCGTGTGCCCCCGTTTAATTTATCTAAGTTAGTGGTCTTTCTTTTTTTTTTATCCACAAAAACTGATTGATGAACCTTCAAGTTTACCTCCTTTTACTCCGCCTCCAGGAAGGGAGACTACTATCGCTATTTAGCAGAGTTCGAAGTAGGGGATGATCGCAAAGAGGCGTCTGATCAGTCGCTTAAAGCTTATGAGGTTTCTTTTGTTCAAAGTTTTCAAATTTGGCTCAGATATTCTTCTACATCTATATTAAAGATCTGTAGCATTTGTTTCCTATATGTATTGTTCATGATTGCACATTACTTTCATATTTTGTTTGGTTTTATGTGTTATTCCTAATATAGGTCATTGCTTTATTTTTGTAGGCTGCTACTGCCACCGCTAGTTCAGATCTTGCTCCTACTCATCCTATCAGACTTGGACTCGCATTGAACTTCTCGGTTTTCTACTATGAGATTCTGAATTCACCTGAGAGGTTAGATAACAACCGTATTGATTGATCATAGAACCTAAATATGTTATGACTAGACAAAAGTTGTTTGCTTGCCATTGTCCATCAAGTATACCCGTTGTTTCTTGTCCCCCAGCTCATAATGAAACAAGCTTGGAGATATTAACTAGAGAACTTTTGAAAATAGTTCTCATCAAACTGTGAAATTGGGAATCATTTGATGATATTAATCTAGTGTAGAGAGTGTCAATGGATAATTTTGATATTTTCTGAGTATTTGACATTTTTGTCTTCCTGCTTTGGTAACTTTTCTGCTGTCACGAGGGTCTATCAGAAATAGCCTCTTTACCTGACAAAGGTAGGGGTAATAGGGGTAAAGTCTATCCTATCCTATTCAGATCACACTTGTGGGGCTACATTGGGTGTGTTGTTGTATGAGTATTTCTTTATCTTTATACATTTGATCCTGCCTTGAGAAGGTAATTTAACTTGTGATCGGCTTTTATTGTTGGATATTTCCCATAACTTATTTGTTTTCC
Source organism: Solanum medicagineum (assembly GCA_026153255.1). NCBI lineage: Eukaryota > Viridiplantae > Streptophyta > Magnoliopsida > Solanales > Solanaceae > Solanum > Solanum medicagineum. The sequence continues at coordinate 19,949,243 of JAPFFP010000080.1, read as the reverse complement.
TCTCTTGTTTAATCCACTTTCTACTAGGGCATGCCACCTGGCCAAGCAAGCATTTGATGAAGCTATTGCTGAACTTGATAGCCTAAGTGAAGAATCCTACAAGGACAGCACCCTCATCATGCAGCTTCTAAGGGATAATCTCACTTTGTGGACATCAGATCTTGAAGAGGGAGGTACATATGTCTTATGGGATGCTTCAATCTTTTCTAAGTTAATTTGCTTCCTTATGGTTGCCAAATGCCTATTATTATGAGCTAGGTTTAAATTTGGTAAAATAGGGGAAGAGCTGTTGCTTTTGCAATTAAATGTAGCTTTTCTTGTGCTGCATGGGATTAATTTCTGTAAACTCTATATATTGGTCTGACTTAAAGGGGTGTATGATAAGAGAAGATTACAGAGTTGATTTTGAATATTTACCAGTGATTAGGATATATTGAAATTAAACATAAAGAAATGAAAAAAAAAATTACCGATTTAAAACGATGCTGATATGTGATCATTATCTCAGGTGAGCATTCTAAGGGTGATGAGCGTCAGGGAGAGGTATGATTTCTAAACATTGGTTCACTTGATATCACTGTCATATTTTGTTTTTGAAGCTTTCCATTGCGGAGATGTTTACTACTTGTGCATGTGAACTTTTGGGTAAAATAACTCATAAGTAGTAGAATTGTCAGCCAGGTGAGGCTCCGTGCCAAATGCTGAAGCAAAGCTTCTTTTCACAACTGTATACTGTGTTTTTCATCTAATCGGCTGAATGTTGCATAGGTACTCCACGCATAAAGCATAATGCAGAGCCAACTGCCAAATCATTAGTCTGGAAATATGTGCATTCTTTAGATTTGTCTTCCATAGAAGATTTTGCTATTCTTGTTGAATGCTCCATATACTAGGTATAGCTTGGACAATTGAAGCCTGCTATGTCACGTTAATTGGCCTTTTTTGTTGCGTGTTTGCAGAACTAGTTGAAGTTTAAGAAGAGGCGGTGATGCTGGTTCCTTGGAGATATGTTGGCTTTGTGGACAGTCTTTGTTTTCATATAATGTTCAGGGATTCCACCTATTGGCTTGTATTTTCTTCCTCCGTACATGAACACATTTCCAGAGTACTTGTCATTTTCAGTAAAACATTGCTGCTGTTGTCGCATGATGTGAAGGTACTACTAGGAATATAGAGGTGCAAAATTGGCTCTAAACTTGATCCATACAAAACAGACCCTAATACACTCTCAATGTCTCACAAGTGTCAGTGGAGAAGTGTTTTTTTAATATTGTCAAAAGAAATGGAGATTGGAGAGCAACCATGAAGGATTACTTAAAATTCTTTCGTACTCCATAGTTAAAACTTTTCTTAGGATGGTAGCTCTCAATGAGCAATACAAGAATTAAATAGCAGATGGTACATAGATAATTTTCCCAAATTACGTTATGGGAATCATGTCTGCTCCTGAAGAGGAGGAGATTTTGTGGAACCCAAGAGAAATGCTTTCAAAGGCTTATGGAAATCTTTAGGTTTCTCATAAAGAAAACCATGGCCTGCATTCTTAATGACTATCATCTGAGCATTTTCCCCTAAATGCCTGCCCAAAAATATTCACAAAGTCAGTCACCACCCAATGAAGCATGAATATATCGTAGCATATAATTTATGTTATATTGTTGACCGAGAATAGCAAATAAAAATTTCAACTGGGGAAATGAACCTTTTCAATCTGTAGCCTAATTCTAAAGGAAATATTTTGTCTTGATCTCCCCACACTATTAACGTTGGCTGCAAAAATAAAGAGCAATATTAGAAAATATTCTTGATCAATGTAATAGCTAGAGGAGGGGGAACCATTTTATTGCCCTCGAAATGACGCGGTTGCCCTTAAAAATCCAACTTATGTCTAATGGGACATAAATCGGACAAAAATTGAGGATAAACACAAAATATGACAGGAAAAGGGAGAAAACCTTAGTGATCTTAGGTAGATCAGAAAGCTTTCTGTCTTTGGCAATTGCGAGAAGCAATTCTTTCTTCTCCTCTACATGTTGTGTAAACATTTCCTGCTCATATATATCATCAAAATACTCATTATTTCATTACAATATGGAGTAGAAGAAGAAGAAACAAACAAGGGAGTTTTGTGCAGGGGAGGGAAAGTTGTAGCACTCAATATTAATGTTTTGACATTCTGAATTTGTGGTTTCAACTGACAACTAAACACTCAAGCTCATTCTTATTGTATCTATTAGAAACTTGATGCAGACGTGACATATAAGTTTTGAAGATATCTAGATGATCATTTTTGTACGTTGGAGTGTTTAGTTGAGACAAAGAACACTAAGGTGTCTAAGTATACATACTCAAAGGTGTGAATATCAAGAGTCTATTCATCAAAGAAGGTAAAAATAACATATGAAATATATAATTAAAAGAGAAAAGTATTAAAAACACACTTAAACTTAGCACAAATTATTAGTTTCATCCCCGAAATATTGATAGTGTTTAAAACATCCCTATACTTGGTTAGCGGATAAATACACCCCTAATCTTTTAACAGTTGTAATAGTTAAGAGTGTATTTTAATTAAATTAGTCAAACAAATGAGTGATTTTAAGACCGTTAATACTTTAAGAATGAAACTATTTAATAGTTTTCTCTAATTAAAATAAATTATTTTGGACTGGTAAGTAAGGTCAAGAAGAATCCCTCTTTAAAGCAATCTTATCTATTTAAAATAAATGAAAGAGTGGGCATAATAGATTATTGACGCATGGAAGGATATTTAGGGCGTAAAAAATAAAAGAACCTAGGGATTTGGCCTTTTATAAGTGGCTTGATTCACTTTAATTTGCTCGATACTTCTGGTAAGTGAAAGAAGAATGCAGGGGTTCTCCTTTATCTACCACTAATTTCAATCCAAACTCCAAATCAACCATTAAACCAATTAGTTCCGTTCCAAAACTCAAGTTACGTTCTGATTTTTTCTCATTACACTATTTAAAAATTATTTTTTAATTTTATCCAAACATTTCAAAAGTGTATAGAAGCACCACAAATAAACAAATTCAGAATTTACTATAATTAAGTTATAAATTAAGGTCATACATTGATGTATTTATTCAATTGGTGGTCCTATCGAATTCGTAGAGATTTTGGGATTCAACCCTAAATCATACTTATTCAATTCATCACATTCAACTAATTAATGTTTAAATGGTCTTTTAAATATTGTTAAAATAAAATTTTAAATACAGAAGGTTTGAATAATATTATAAATCAAAAGAAAAATAAATGTGAAGGAAGATCTTATAATTGTAAGTGAAAGAGGATTCTTCTATGGTTTATCTAAAGGAAAATAAGCTTATTATTCCATATGTCTATTTTACGCTAGCATATAATATGCTTTATTTATTCATGTTCTAAATGTAAATTCAGGGAATAATCTTTTTTTATTCTAAGATGTCATCTATTATTGATTTAGAATAGATCAAATAGTTATTGAAACATTAAAAATTGGTAGATCTATTTCTCCAACAGCCCGTCAGAACGTATTTAATGTCTCAACAACATATAGCAGAATTTAAGAAGGAAAATCACTTCCTCCATACAATTCCTCATCTAATTTCATTTCGTAATTTAAAATAATGAGATAAAATCACAAACTTTTTAAAGAATCTGATTTGAGAATTTATGAGCATTTTATATTTTTCACAGAACATGATGATATTGTTATATATAAATATAAATCATGTTTAATTTTATTAAATAATAGTAGACTATAATTCAAGTTTAATTTTATTTTTTTATTGAATTAAATTTTAATTAATTAATCTTATAATATATTTTTTATAATACCATATTATATTTCTGTTATGTACTTTTACTTATAGATAATTTGTATGAAATTTTGATAATTTTTACCATTTATAAAATTTTTATGTTTATTAAAAAAATATAATTTAAAAAGTTTAATTATATGTCCGAGCAAAATTTAATCTTTAGTCCATATGATTTCGAATCATGTATACGCTACCAATAATTATTTTCTCTATAATTTATTTGTCTAATTTTACTTTTCAGATAATTTTTTTTAAAAAATAATTAATTATATAGTTTTAAACTTAGAAATATGTCACATGAGAGGAAAATATGGATTAAGAATAAATTGAAAAAAAAAAAGACTTTTAAATGTATCACATGAAAGGAAAAAAGGGCTAAAGAAGGAAATTAAATAAATTGAACCGAAAACATAAACTTACATCAATGAAGTCAGTAAGCAAGCACGACGGCAACACTTTGGCCGGAGCTTTAACAAAGGTATAACCCATCAGCTCTCTCATTTGCTCCGCCGTCTGCGGCAGCAGAATATTCGCCGCATCCTCCACACTGCTCACCGCAAACAGCCCTTCTTTCAAATCCTTCTCCTCCAAACAGACTCCGGCGCAGCAGATCACCACTTTCTCCACGCAATCACCAAATTGCGCCGCCATACTATACGCCACGAACCCGCCGTAGCTCAGCCCTACCACGCTCATCTTCGTCACCGAGTTCGCCTCCATGACTCGCTTCACACACTCAGCCTGGAAAGTCTCGGTCCGGTCCGGGCGAGTCGTGTAGGAGTCGCCGAAGAAGACTAAGTCCGGGACGTAGACGTTGAAGTGGCGGGAGAGGATCCGGACGGTTTCGCTCCATTGCCACATGGAATTGGCTCCGAATCCGTGGATTAGGACTAAGTCGGGTCGGGTCGTGTTTCTGGATTTGGGTACCCAGCAATGCATTAGGGTACCATCTTTGAGGTCCGTGAAAGTAGATCGGAGGCCCCGGCTGCTGAAGCTGGATTTGAGGCAACGGTTTTTGGTTGCCGTGAAGCTAAAGCACTTGGGCATAACTCAAAATGCAAATTACACACAGTGACTGTGTTTTTTTTCAAAGTAACTAGAGATTTATGGGCAATCGTACTGAAGAAAAGGAGAGTAAATGAAAAATAGAAGTAGATATTTCCATATTTATAAATTATTTTGAGGTCAGAAGGAATGGTCAAAAACATACTGTAGAATGAGTGTGTGTTTTTTGGTTTTGAATATTGATGTCTATTGTTGTTGGCTCCTCTACGTGTCTGAAGCGTGAATATTTCCGGAAACTTAATGTATTTCTTCTACCTCTATTTAATTAACACTTTCTTTTTCTACCTTTATTTGTCATGCTAAATGGTAGAGATAATTTTATCAAATCATCGTTTGAATATAATAAATATAATATTTTAAAAAATATAATAAGTAATTATGCTATAATTAATAATAAAAATAAATTAAAAATTAAGTATAAAATTATTTTTTGATTTCACAAACTGAATAAATATTATTAGACATCTCAAAATAGTACAGTAAATAAGCAAATATGGACGAAAGGAGTATAAAATTTAATAAAATAAAATATACAAATATGTGATTATAAATTGTATTTAGTTAAGAATAGAAAAACATTGAGGTTGAGTTTTTTTTTTTTTTTTTTTTTTTTAAAGAAAAAAACTGAGGGCAGAGGATGAAGAAACGACAGAGAGAAGATTATAAAGGTGGTCAACTAATCTACCAAATAAGCTATTAAAATTTCTAGAATTAAGTTATTTTTTATTATAAAATTTATTTTTGAGATAAATTAAGAAAAATAGCACCTAAATTAAGATTAAGACCAAGGGAGTAATGATAAAAAGAAAAGAGAAATAGAGAAGTAGCATAATCTTGTAAACGGTATGCTCCATTTTGCAATTTGACCAAAAATTTCAATCTCTAAAAAGAAAAAAAGAAAAAAGATGACCTTTCAGTTTGACCAAACAAATTAGTACATCAGAAATTTGAGAAGAAAAACGAGCAATGCATATGTACTATAGTATAGAATTATGGATATTAATATTTATAAACTATAATATTTTCTTCATTTCAGCTATTGATTTTTAAAAAATATTTTTTAGTAAAATCGTGGAATTTTAAGTTAAGACAGATTTTCGGGAAACATTTCTAATCAAGTGCTCTTGAAAGTTTAATGACAAATAATTTGGTAGCAAGTTGATATCTTCGGAAATTTTGTCTTCTTTCTCAATTTTGGTGACATTACTTTTAAAATATTGTAATAAGAAAAAAAGATCGAAAAGCTATTTCTATATAAGAGTGTCTAAACAAAACACTATGCAAATTGGTTTAAGTACGTCATGTGATACGTATTACCAGTTTGGTCATATTATTTCTTCTTCATTTTTTAAATAAAGTAGTTTTTATTTTATTTTAAAATTTATATATAATTATGAAAATTTCAAATCGAATTTGAAGTTGTACTTTTAATTTGAAAAATAATTTAAAATTTATTTTTTAACTCACTTTTTCATTTTTAAGATATATTTAAGTACATTAAACTATTGAAGCATGCACACTATATCAAGTATCTATATTCAAGTACATTAAACTATCGAAGTATGCACATTATTTTAAGTACTTTACAGAGAAAATATAATTAAATAATTTTATCTCATGAAGAATAAAGATAATTTTTTTGGAGATGCAAAAATATTCTAGATATTTAATAAAACTTTTTAAAATATTATAAAAATAGTATCTTTCATATTTGTACTTAAGAAGAAAAATCTAGATAGTCTTATATTAGATATTTATAAAAGATATGTGTGCAGCAACCTAGTGTTTTTTTAATATCTAGATATTTATAGAATAATATCTAGATAGTTCTTGTAAATGTAATATTTAGAACCATCCTTAGACAGGTATAAATAGGGGTGATCTTGGGCATTTGTAAACCAAGCAAAACCAAAACCAAAACAAGAGTCTTCTTATATTACAAAGTTCTCCTTTTCAAAATATTTCTTATCCTTTCTAGCTTCTACTTCTTTAATTGAATCTTCCGATCTTAATTAACGATCTTGGGCTAGCAAAATATCTCCCGATAATAATTTTCTTCTTCCGCTATATTTCTCTACACATCTTCAATTTCAACTCTACTAATTCAAATAAAGTGATAAATATTAAAAAACCTAAAAAGCAAGAACCAAGAGGAATCTTTGATTAACAATTCTTTGATGGGCTTATCAAAGATAAAAATAAGAAAGACCAAAGCTATCCAATTGACTTTCGAAATGATTATAAACCTGAGAAAAGTAATTCTCAGTTGGACATAAATAAATTGAAAAATGTTATTTTTTTACACGTTTATTTCTCTTTGAAATATTATTTTTTATTATATAATATAATTCAATGTCGTTGAGCTAATTTACCTTCCCAAAAGCATGGGAATAAAGTCGTTTAGCATCCGAAACTTCTTAAAGACTAGACAAGTCAATAAAAATATAAAAATACTTAAGGACAAATTAGCACCATTTGTTTTAACATTTAATGTGGAAATTATACGGAGGAGGCATTTCCTACTATTTCACTTTTCATTTTCCAAGAATATTTTGTACTAAAAAAAAATCCTCCATTATCCTAACGTCTTCACAAGAATATTTTTATGTTTGAATTCTTTCCGTACACTTCTTTTATTTTTTTCTTGTCCCAAAAATTTTTTTTAAGTCCACTCAGTGTCTAGACTAATTTTATTTATTTATATAGACCGAAAGAAAAAAAAATAGACTAATTTTTTTAAATTTTTTCTCGCAAAATTTTAATTTTTTTTAGTATAGGATAGGTAATTGTCATGATTTACTATTCATTCATGGTCAAATTTGGGCGTAGCTAAGCTTATATGTCTTTTAATATGTAATAAGTTTTGGCTTTGATTTTCTTATCATATTTTTTATTTTCATAAAAATAAAGGACAATGAATTTACCATATTTTTAATTTTGATCCTAACAATATGCGGAGATAAATAGATAGGAATTTTCAAGCATTGAAAGCGTCGGCAAAAGGCAGCCACATAATTTTCATCGTTGAATGTTTGGTTACTTACCCTAAATGTTGAGTACAAAATAAAAACTTAAGGATGAACAAAATTATTTGCTAAATAATAATTTTTCTTATTAATTTCTTTTAGCTATAAATAAACAATGAATGATAAAATAAAAATTAAAAATTAGTGTGATCATGTCAACATAATTGATCAGTATTTAATGCAAGAAAACAAAAAGAAAAGGCAAGGATATGGGTTTCAGTGAATGGTTGTTGTTAAAGGAGAAGAAGGGTTGTTGAACAAAAATTTCACGTGCTCTCTTGGCCTTATATTACTTCATTCATTCCAAATTAATTAAATTTTTGAAATTCTTTCTCCAATATTTAAAATAATTAAATTATTTAAAGTTAAAATTAAAACTTCTTTTATACTTATCTTTTTATTTATTAAAATTTTATATTTTTTAAGAGATAAATTGCACTACATATTTATCACTTCACAAAGGTAATAATGAAAAATGCGATTCAAATTTTGTCTTTGACTATTTCTTTTAATATGTGCATTTTCTCACAAATTCAATTAAAATGGAATTAAGGGAGTATTTGTCTTCTTTTTTTTTTTTACGTCTTTTAAAAATTATAGATATAAAAAAATATTTTCATTAATTTACTTTTTAAACATTTTTAATAGACATTATATTTATATTTTTCTATTAATATCAAGATAATACTTATATGATTTTAAAAATTCTTTTGTTATATTTATACTTATAAAAAATTAATTTCAAGAGCAAAATGAACAAAATTTAATTAATTTTATTTTGATTTATAATATAACAAATATTTTTTCTGACAGGTACGCAAAAGTGATGAAGTTGATGGATCGGATCGACTTGAAAAATGAAAAAATTTGTATAAATTATACATTTTGTCACTATTTTGTGAAAAAATTTCTCTTGTAAAGTGATGACTTTTGTAAGAAAAGACTTTAATAATGAAGATAAATAATAGGAGATGAAATGAATATTTCCTAGTTTAAAATTTTATGACCTTGCACTTATTTTTATTAAAAAAAAATAATTAAAGATGGCTCCATGCTACTTTAATGTAAATCGTGTCCTTGTGGAGCTCCATGCTTTCTCCTTTTAAAAAATTATTGAGTAATTAATTATGTGCATATTTTACGAGATATATTGACATTAGCCAAAAACTCGATATTGGAATGTAAGGGCGTTTATGATTGGGTAAAAATTGATTTAAAAGTAAAATTAAATTACATTGATTGAATAATGATTTTATATTTTAAAAATTAATAATATTTTATTTGGTTGTGATTTTGTTCAAAAAGAGCAAAGGAATATTGAATGTAACTGATAAATTATATAAATATTTTTCATAAATTGTTTTTAAGTTATTTTTATGTTAAAAATGCAGCACTCTAATGGAAAAGATTAAGATATGTTGTGTGTTTTATTTGTATAACAATTTTGAGTATCTTATGCATTATTCAAGAAGTCTACGTTTTTGTACGTTAGATTAGCTAAGAATATAAGTATGAAGTTAAACATGGTTGGAGTTTATCATATAAAATTTGTATGATCCAAATTAGCATGAAGACAATTCATTTATTTTTAAATGGATAGTTATCTTTTTTTCTTTTTCTCTTTTTTGAATGAATAGTTTCTTTTGTTTTTATATATGATTAATAATGAAATAATTTTGAATCAAAATCGATAACAATCAAACTGAAAAATGTGATTATATTTGATTTAAACAATCCAAAAGCTCATTAAAATTGATTTGATTCTGAATGACCTCTAATCGACCCAAACCATGAGTGAACACCCCATCGAATGTTCCGTTTTTATGTATTTTTGTTAATTTGTTGAGTATTTCTTTCATTTTATTTTATTTTGTTCTCATATTAAAAATAAATATTTTTATTTTTTGTTTATTTTAGTTTATTAAAAATAAATTACTTTCTTTGTTTCAATTTATTTTTTCTCTTAATTTAAAGTGTTTTCTTAACAACTTTTTTTCACCTTTACACATGACATGTATAACTTTAATATATTTGATATATATTTAATTTAAGACCATCAAATTTTAAAACCTTTTTAAATTTTAAATCATTTGTCAAGTCAAAATACGATAAACAAACTATAATAGATGAGTATTATTTACTTGCAATATAATTCTATCTTATCACTAAATAGCTACATAAAACACTAATAGCTAAATTTAAATAATAAGATTGATTTAGTTAAGTAAATCTTAATAAATACATTAGAAAGAAAAATTTTCAAATCAGAATCAAATTTAAAAAAAGTAAAAGAAATAATTTTTAATTAGAGAAAAATAAATTCATACTTCATGAACATTACTCAAATGATGTTTGGTAGAGAAGTTTGCTCGTGGTCATGCCATGATAAATTGGCCATTGCGTTCAGGGAAAAAAGTCAAATGAATTAAACTAATATTGAAAAACAATACTCCAAACATTCATAACACAGTTTTTTTATGGGCTATAGACCACTAGACTTAATAAGGGTGGGGCACGTCCGATATTTGGTTTGGTATTTTCAAATTTTGAGTTCGATTAAATAATTGATAATTAAAGATATTAAATACTCAATATTTAAATTTTAATTTTGTTATTTGGTAATCAGTAAATTAAGCTTCAATTCGATCTGATTTTCTACATTATATCGTATTATTGAAGTTGTAGTTGATTGTAACATCCCGTGAAATTACTAAAACGTCCCTAAACTTTGTCGTGCGCACAACTTATCTTCCCAAGCTCCGATAGAAAATCCGAGACCGGATTTGCAGTGCTAAAAATTAAGTTGAAAAATGGTCTCGACTCGGCTTTATCGCGCAAAAACGCGAATTATAATTTTTAAAGAGGGCTTAAAACAGTGAGATTTTCGCACCCCTGACGCGGAGTGGACGCGGAACCACACTTTATTTTTTTTCAAAAATTCGATGGAAATTAGAAATTCGCGAAAAAGTGTATTTTTACACTAGTGCGCATCGCGCACTAGTGCATGGGAGGAACAGTTTTTCTATTTTGACTTGGGAAGGGCAATTTCGTCCTTCCCGACATATTTTTATATCCCCACACGATTTTTGAAGTATAATTCGTACAAAAAGGATTTTTAAACTCAAAACTATTCTAAGTCTATCAATTTTACGTTAAGTTAGAGAGAAAAAGAGGAGAATCAAGCAAGGGTTTCAAGAATTTTCCAAGTTCTTCGAAAGATTTCCATTCCCAGGTATGTAAAGACTACCCAAAAGTATGAAATTGTTCTTCAATGTGCCCCAATGTAAAGTTAGAATGCAAGATTGATAATTAGGGTCTTGAATAATGATTTCTTGAAAGTTTTCTTGAATAATACCTTTAATTCTTGAATATTGTCTCTAATTCTTGAATATGTTCTTTTAATTATATTTTTGTATCTTATATTAATGATCATTATGTTTAAAGTTTACGATATATTTATTTCATTATTTGGTTGTGATTTACCCTTTAGAATTCCTCTCTATAAAGACTTGAATAATGAATTTAGGGGGACGTCTAGAGCGTTGAATGCTTAAAAATGATGATTGATTGAGTATGAGTCCCGAGTTGAGAGTGTTGATGATTGTGATAGCTAAAAATTATTGTTGATAGAGTCGAATGGGTGTAGTTCCCTTAGATTGGGCAGAAAATCTTGCCCGTAGAGGTTGGGTGATGAGAGTTCTTGATGGATTGACAGACTTATGAGCATATTGAGTCTTGTGAGGAGTATTAGCACCAAAATGGGTAAGAGTGTATCCCACTCGGACCTATTAGCTAAGTGGCCAACGTAGGGAAGGATTGGACCATAAAGACAGATGTTTCCGTTGTCCCAAAAGAGGACTTGACAGACTTTTGGATCCACTGACAGACTCATCCTTTACCCCGACAAGGTACTGGACGGATGTGGCAACGACATCTCTTCGTTGTATCACTACCAGCTCATATTATAGAAACTCCCAGATAGGTATCTTGATGATAGAATTCCAATGTGATGTGATTGTTTGATGTTTGATGGATAGTGGGGTGATAGAGTCTTGTCTCTTATATCTGAGGTGAGGCTGAGTGATTGATGAGTGTCAATTATATTGTTTCCTTTTTCTTAGCCCGTTTTACATATAGTACATTCCATGTAGTAACGCCCCTCTAGCGCTGCATCATTTTATGATGCAGATACTATAGACCAAGGACTTCAGCAGCCCGATCGTTGAGGTCCAAAGCTCTTCATTCCTGATAGTGGTGAGTCCTCCCCAACATTCGGAGGATATTTATTTTCTGATTGGATAGTCTTTTATTTATCAGTTGGTAGCCATGACCTATCATGGTTCCGTCTTAGACCATAGCATAGAGGCTTCATAGACATATATGTAGATGTTGATGTTTTTGATGTTGATGTCAAGGGTTCTTGTCCCTTATACTTCTTTTCTTTGTTATTGAGACTTTTCGTTATCTATTATACTTTCCTATGATAGAATGATGTTGATAGTATGAGCCCACTGATAGGATAGCTTTTGCATTCAATATATCCTTTCTTTCCACTGATGAATTGATTGAACGATGACAAAGAGACTGAGTGGTGCGCTTGAGGGATAACATTGGTCTCCGAGTGCCAGTCACGTCTAGGACACTGGTGTTGACATTGCCAGACGGGACAAGTGACTTTGTGATATATTGTGATGCATCTAGAGTTGGATTGGGGTGTTTGCTGATGTAAAGAGGGAAGGTAATAACGTATACGTGCTGATGTAAAGAGGGAAGGTGATAACGTATGCTTCCATCATGAGAAGAATTATCTGACTCATGATCTTGAGTTGGCAGCACTGGTGTTCGCACTTAAAATCTGGCATCATTATCTGTATGAGGTACATGTGGACGTGTTCACTGATCACAAGAGCTTGCAGTATGTGTTCAGTCAGAAAGAGATCAACTTGCGACAGAGGAGGTGGATGGAGTTGCTCAAGGATTAAGATATGAGCATCCTCTATCACTCAAGTAGAGGATAGCACTGCCCATGTGGAGGAGGCTGTCCATGGGTAGCACTGCCCATGTGGAGGAGGGAAAGGGAGAATTAGCCAACAAAGTGCATAGATTGGCTCGATTGGAAGTGCAGCATGAGGAGAACAACGAAGGCGGGATTAATGTTCAGAATGGTTCTGCTTCATCCTTAGTGTCTGAGGTGTAAGAGAAACAAGACCAAGACCCTGTCTTACTCCAATTGAAAAAGACAATGATTTTCTCCAGTGGGAGAGATGGGGTACTGAGGTATCAAGGGAGATTGTGTGTACCTGATGTTGATGGTGTTTGAGATAGAATCATGGCCGAAGCTCATAGCACAAGGCATTCCATTAATCCTGGCTCCACTAAGATGTACCATGACTTGAGGGAAGTCTATTGGTGGAACGAGATGAAGAAAAACATTGCGGAATTCATTTCCAAGTGCCCCAGTTGCCAGCAGGTTAAGGTTAAACATCAGAAACCTTGTGGGTTAGCTCAGAATTTTGAAAAAATCCCCGAATGGAAATGGGAGGTGATTAACATGGACTTCATCATGGGCTTACCCCGATCTAGAAAATAGCATGATTTAATATGGGTGATTGTAGACAGGATGACTAAATCAGCCCACTTCTTGGTGGTAAAGACAACCTATACGGCTGAAGAGTATGCCCGACTTTACATTCGAGAGATTATGAGGTTGCATGGGGTTCCCTTGGCTATTATCTCAGACATAGGAGCTCAATTCACCTCTCAATTTTGGAGATCGTTTCAGAAGGGATTGGGTACGAAGGTGAATTTGAGTACCGCTTTTCACCTTCAAACAGATGGGCAGGCAGAGTGCACTATCAGACGTTGGAGGATATGTTGAGGGCCTGTGTGATTGATTTCAAAGGAAACTGGGATAATCATTTACCACTAATTGAATTCGCGTATAATAATAACTACCATGCCAGCATTCAAATGGCCCCGTATGAGGCATTATACGGGAGGAGGTGTAGATCTCCGATTGACTGGTTCGAGGTGGGTGAAACTGAGTTGATTGGGCTTGACCTCATACACCAGTCTATGGAGAAGGTGAAAGTCATTCGGGAAATGTTGAAGACAGCTCAGAGTCGCCAGAAGTCATCTACAGATGTGAGGAGAAGGAACTTGGAGTTCGAGGTAGATGATTGGGTATACTTGAAAGTGTCACCCATGAAGGGTGTCATGAGATTTGGTAAAAAGGGGAAGCTGAGTCCCCGTTACATCGGGCCATACCAGATTGTAAGAAGGATTGAGAAGGTTGCTTACAAGTTAGACTTGCCTTCCGAGTTAGATTGGGTTCATCCGGTATTCTACGTATCGATGTTAAGAAAGTGTTTGGGGGATCGAGCCTTAGCGATTCCGGTAGAGAGTACGGCTGTGAAAGACAACTTGGAATACGAAGAAGTTCCGGTCCAGATTCTTGACCGACAGTTCGCAAGCTGAGGAATAAGGAGATAGCCTCCGTTAAAGTCCTATGGAGGAATCAATTTGTTGAGGAAGCAACATAGGAAGCTGAGGAAGCGATGAAGCTCAAATACCCGCATCTATTCATGCCAAGTAATGATGACGTCAAAGGTAAACATCCTTATAATTACCAATTCCGAATATTCTTTTCCATGCCTTGTGTTATTCTGTACTCGAGCCTAAGACAAATATAGATAGATAAGGAATAGTGAGAGTTCAAGTGTTCCCGAGTGAGAAATGAGACGAATTCTAAGTTTATTCGAGTCTTCTTTCTACCTTTACTCATCATTTGAAGACGAATGATTCAAAGGGGAAGATGATGTAACACCTCGTGAAATTATTAAAATACCCTTAAACTTGGTCGTGCCCACAACGTATCTTCCCAAGCTTCGATGGAAAATTCGAGACCGAATTCTCGATCAGTGCAAAAACTTGAGTCAGAAAATGGTCTCGACCCAGCTTTATCGCGCAAAATGTGAATTATAATTTTTAAAGAGGGCTTAAAACAGTGAAATTTTCACGCCCCTTCTGCGATGCGGAGTGGATATGGAACCACACTTTGCTTTTTTTCAAAAATTCGAAGAAAATCAGAACTTCGCAAAAAATATATTTTTACACTAGTGCGCGTCGCGTACTAGTGCATGGAGGAGCAGTTTTTCTATTTTGATTTGTGAAAGGGCAGTTTCGTCCTTCTCGACATATTTTTATATCCCCCACACGATTTTTGAAGTATAATTCGTACAAAAAGGATTTTTAAACTCAAAACTATTCTAGGTCTATCAATTTTATGTTAAGTTAGAGAGAAGAAGAGGAGAATCAAGTAAGGGTTTTAAGAATCTTACAAGTTCTTCGAAGGATTTTCATTCCGAGGTTTGTAAAGGCTATCCAAAAGCATGAAATTGTTCTTCCATGTGCCCCAATGTAAAGTTAGGATGCAAGATTGATAATTAGAGTCTTGAATAATGATTTCTTGAAAGTTTTCTTGAATAATACCTTTAATTCTTGAATATTGTCTCTAATTCTTGAATATGTTCTTTTAATTATATTTTTGTATCTTATATTAATGATCATTATGTTTAAAGTTTACGATATATTTATTTCATTATTTGGTTGTGATTTACCCTTTAGAATTCCTCTCTATAAAGACTTGAATAATGAATTTAGGGGGACGTCTAGAGCGTTGAATGCTTAAAAATGATGATTGATTGAGTATGAGTCCAGAGTTGAGTGTGTTGATGATTGTGATAGCTGAAAATTATTGTTGATAGAGTCGAATGGGTATAATTCCCTTAGATTGTGCAGAAAATCTTGCCTGTAGAGGTTGGGTGATGAGAGTTCTTGATGGATTGACAGACTTATGAGCATATTGAGTCTTGGGAGGAGTATTAACACCGAAATGGGTAAGAGTGTGTCCCACTCGGACCCATTAGCTATGTGGCCAGCGTAGGAGAGGATTGAATAATAAAATCGGATATTTTGTTTGTCCCAAAAGAGTACTTGACAGACTTTTGGATCCACTGACAGACTCATCCTTTACCCCGGCAAGGTAGTGGACGGATGTGGCAATGACATCTCTTTGTTGTATCACTACCGGCTCATAGGTAGTGGTTGTCTGTTATAGAAACTCCTAGATAGTTTTCTTGATAATAGAACTTCGATGTGATGTGATTGTTTGATGTTTGATGGATAGTGAGGTCATGGAGTCTTGTCTCTTATATCTGAGGTGAGGCTGAGTGATTGATGAGTGTCAATTATACTGTTTTCTTTTTCTTAGCCCATTTTACATACAATACATTCCACGTAGTGACGCCCCTCTGGCGCTGCATCGTTTTATGATGCAGATACTATAGACAGAGGACTTGAGCAGCCCGATCGTTGAGGTCCAGAGTTATTCATTTCTGACAGTGGTGAGTCCTCCCCAACATTCGAAGGATATTTATTTTCTGATTGTATAGTCTTTTATTTATCAGTTGGTAGCTATGACTTGTCATGGTACCGTCTTAGATCATAGCATAGAGGTTTCATAAACATAGACGTAGATGTTGATGTTGATGTCGAGGGTTCTTGTCCCTCATACTTCTTTTCTTTATTATTGAGACTTTTCGTTATCTATTCTGCTTTCCTATGATAGAATGATGTTGATAGTATGAGCCCACTGATAGGATAGTTTTTGCATTCAATATATTCTTTCTTTCCGCTGATGAATTGACTGAATGACGACAAAGAGACTGAGTGGTCCGCTTGGGGTCTAGCAACGGTCTCCGAGTGCAAGTCACGTCTAGGGTACCCTCCTGGGGCGTGACATTGATCTGAGGCGCGCGTAGATATCTTACTATCTTTAAAGAGATTCAAGCGCACTGTGGCATAATCTACACCGATCTAGTAGTAATATTTTTGGCTTGCTCCCTCCATGATTCAACAGTCTAACAGTGTTATATGATTCAAACAGTTCTAGATTATTTGAAGAGTTCAAAACTCCACATAGAAGCACCTTCCTTCAACATATAAATATTTTTTCATGTTTAGTAAATATAGTTGAAGAGCTAGAATATTTCTTTGTCTCGACTTTCTCTTTCACTTATACGTTACAATAGTTTTTTCACACTTAACATATTTCATCCCTTTCTTGCATACCCTTCACAAAGGAAGAAACACCACTATTATAGGTTTTTCCATGTAATCAATGGATATATTGAGAGTAAAGTGGATACATAAATTTGATAAATTTACATAAGTTATAAAACACTAAAATGAGTTACAAGACACTAATGATTATAAGAGTTATAAGAACTAACGGTCATATAAGTTACAAAAATTGATAATTATTTCTATCACAATTTATACCCACTAATATATGCACTTAATTTTTTATTTTAATAATAGAATGCACATACAACAACATTCCCCTCACTCATTTTAATGTTAAAATAAAAGAGAACAACAATATAGATGAATGTAGACTGTTATGCATAATGAAGGTGTGTTCTGTATTAAACCTTCAATTTGTAAAACAATAACATTTACTCTAGAGTCAATACTGGTCTTAGACTTGAACTATGATTGCTTAGGAAAAATATTGTGTCACTGCTTACACACAATAATCAAGGTGTTGACATAAACTTTTATAGTCAGCATATTATGACCTTGTGCTATTCTGATTTTTTATGAGTGTTTTTAAGAACAAGTTCATTCTCATAGAAAGTGATCTATTTTCACGTTGACATAGGTGAAATTTATCAATGATACTCCAGTAGTTCTAACACCCACTCATACGAGATGCAAATATTCGTTAAGAGCTCAAAAACTCAACCTCAATAAATCATTACAAAATAAATGCACTCAATCATAGGATTGAATAAAATTAATTTTAGTACATTTCACAATAAGTCATCATATACTTCATTTTTCCCATTGAACCTGATTATAACATCTCTATTCTCCAGGTTGAATTGTCTCATATATGACTCAAAAAATTTATAAGGTTCAATTTCTTCCCTTTCGATTGGCTTCAGACCCCCTTTTCTTGTTATGGCCTTACTCTATAAAACTGCAAAATTTAACATAATTAGAAAATAATGTACAATTGATCAATATGATCTTACAATATTATATTTTATCCTTGTGATCTAAATTTATTGTTATAATAATCATGAACATTACTCAAATGATGTTACATAGAGAAGTTGCTCGTGGTCATACCACAATAGATTGTTACTTGGCGTTCAGGAAAAAAAGTCAAATGACTTAAAAGTAATATTTTTTTCTAAAAAAAAACCAATACTCATATTTATAATATATTCTTTTAAAGTACGTAACTATGCGAATATATGATATGTATTTACATTATATCACTATAGTTTGAAAGAATTACAATTTGTAACTATAGTTAGGGTCTTCTTGTTATTTTTTCTCTCTTCTTTTCCTCTCTCTCACCTCGCTCCTCCCTCTCTCTGCAATCTCTTGTCAGATATACAAATACACATGTATATCAGTTG
>JAPFFP010000080.1:19895532-19918870 GCA_026153255.1 Solanum medicagineum | reverse complement strand
CAATCATCTACCTCGAACTCCAAGTCCCTTCTTCTCACATCTGTATATGACTTCTGGCGACTCTGAGCTGTCTTCAACCTTTCCCAGATGACTTTCACCTTCTCCATAGACTGGTGTACGAGGTCAGGCCCAATCAACTCAGCTTCACCCACCTAGAACTAGCCAATCGGGGATCTACACCTCTTCCTGTATAATGCCTCATACGGGGCCATCTGAATGCTGGCATGGTAGCTATTATTATACACGAACTCAATCAGTGGTAAATAATCATCCCAGTTTCCTTTGAAATCAATCACACATGCCCTCAATATATCCTCCAAAGTCTTGATAGTGCGCTCTGCTGCCCGTCTGTTTGAGGGTGGAAAGCGGTACTCAAGTTCACCTTCCTACCCTATCCCTTCTGAAAGGATCTCCAAAATTGAGAGGTGAATTGAGCTCCTCTGTCTGAGATGATAGACAAGGGAACCCCACGCAACCTCACAATCTCCCGAATATAAAGTCGAGCATACTTTTCAGCCATATAGGTTATTTTCAATACCAAGAAGTGGGCTGATTTAGTCATCCTGTCTATAATCACCCAAATTGAATCATGCTGCTTTAGGGATCGGGGTAAGCCCGTGATGAAGTCCATGTTGATCACCTCCTATTTTCATTCCGGAATTTCAAAATTCTGAGCTAACCCGCAAGGCTTCTCTGATATTCAACCTTAACCTGTTGGCAATTGGGGCACTTGGAAACGAATTTCGCAATGTCTCTCTCCATCCCATTCCACCAATAGACTTTCCTCAAGTCGTGTATATCATAGTAGAGCCAGGATGAATGGAATACCTCGTACTATGAGCCTCGGCCATGATTCCGTCTCGAACACCATCAACATTAGGTATACACATTCTCCCTTGGTACCTCAGTACCCCATCTCCCACTTTGAAGAAAACCATTACCTTTTTGCTTATGAACCGCTTCTTTTAATTGGAGTAAGACAAGGTCTTGGTCTTGCTTCTCATTCACCTCAGACACTAAGGATGAAGCAGAACCATTCTGAATATTGACCCCGCCTTCATTGTTCTCCTCAAGCTGCACTCCCAACCGAGCCAATCTATGCACTTCTTTGGCTAATTCTCTCTTCCCCTCCTCCACATGGCCAGTACTACCCATGGACATCTTGCTAAAAGCATCAGCAACAACGTTAGCCTTATCTGGGTGGTAGAGGATGCTCATATTCTAATCCTTGAGCAACTCCAGCCACCTCCTTTGGCGCAGGTTTGAGCTCTTTATGATTGAACATATACTGCAAGCTTTTATGATTAGTGAACACGTCCACATGTACTCCATACAGATAATGACGCCAGATGTTAAGTGCGAACACCACTATTGCCAACTCAAGATCATGAGTCGGATAATTCTTCTCATGAATCTTAAGTTATCTAGAAGCATATGCTATCACCTTACCTTTCTGCATCAGCACACACCCCAATCCAACTCTAGATGCATCACAATATATCACAAAGTCACCCATCCCATCTGGCAATGTCAACACCAGTGCCGTAGTCAATCAAGTCTTCAACTCCTGAAAGCTCTTCTCACATGCCTCGGACCACTGAAACTTGGCCTTCTTCTGAGTCAGCTTTGTCAAAGGGGCTGACGGAGAAGAGAAGTCCTCCACAAATCTGCGGTAATACTCGACCAAACCCAATAAACTTCTTATTTCTGTTGGAGAAGTTGGTCTTGGCCAGTTCTTAACCGCCTCAATCTTCTGGGTATCCACCCGAATGCCATCTCCCAAAACGATATGGCCTAAGAAAGCCACTGACTTGAGCCAAAACTCACACTTGGAGAATTTTGCAAACAACTCATGATCCTTGAGTTTCTGCAAAACCACTTTAAGGTGATTTGCATGCTCCTCCTCATTCCTCGAATACACTAGAATGTCATCGATAAGCACGATCACGAACATATCGAGATATGGTCTGAATACCCTGTTCTTCAAGTCCATGAAAGCTGCAGGTGCATTTGTTAACCCGAAAGACATGACCAAGAACTCATAATGGTCATACCGTGTCCTAAAAGTTGTGTTAGGAATGTCATTTTCCCTCACCTTCAACTGATGGTAACCCGATCTGAGATCTATCTCGAAGAAACAAGTAGCACCCCGAAGTTGGTCAAAGAGATCATCTATTCTGGGAAGAGGGTACTTATTCTTTATGGTCACCTTGTTCAACTGTCGGTAGTCTATACACATCCTCAACAATCCATCTTTCTTACGCACGAATAGGACAGGAGCACCCCAAGGTGAGACACTAGGCCGTATGAAACCTTTCTCTAACAAGTTGTTCAGCTGCCCTTTCGATTCTTTCAACTCTGCGGGAGTCATTCTATAGGGTGGAATTGAGATAGGATTGGTCTTGGGAAGAACATCAATCCCAAAGTCAATCTCCCTATAAGGAGGGACTCCGAGAAGATCATCAGGAAAGACCTCGGGAAACTCATTCACTATCGAGACTGACTCAAGAGTGGGAGACTCAACATGATCAGACTTCACTCAGACGAGGTGAACAACCCTTAGATATCAACTTTCTATCTCTAAGATAGGATATGTATTTTCCATTAGGGGCAACAAAGCTCCCCTTCCACTCTAATACAGGAGTGAAGTCAATCCATGCCCATTATCACATCGAAATCGACCATCTCCAACTCCACCAAATCAGCTAATGTGTCTTTATGATGGATAGACACTACACAATCCCTATAAACTCTCTCAGCTAAGATAAACTCTCCAATGGGGGTAGAGACAGAAAAGGGCTCAAGTAAACACTTAGGAAGAATACCAAACTTTCTAGCCACATAAGGAGTTACAAAAGATAAGGTGGCACCCGGATCAATCAACGCATAGCAATCATAAGCGAAGACACGAAGCATACCCGTGACATCTATTGTAGCCTTCTGCTCCTGTCGGTTACCCATAACATAAAGGTGGTTTGTCCCACCTCTTGTACCCGTAGTAGTAGCACCCCTCTGCTGATTACATGCTGGAGGTGCTGTCGAAGATTGAGCCCTGCCGCTCCCCTCACCTCGCCACCTCTTCGGGCACTCATAGCTGAAATGACTAGCCTAATCACAAGCATAACACACATCCTTTCCCATACGACACATACCTAGATGAAGCTTACCACACTTGCTGCAATGTGGCTTTCTCCTAACACCTTGAATCACACTGGCCTGAGATTGGGCGCCAGGGGTCTTGAAATTCCGTTGACCCTGAGATTTCTGATCATACTTGGTTGGTTGCACGGGCGCACTGGCTATGGATGGTGCGAGATGTGATAATATCTTCTGGAAATAAGATTTGTCACCTCTGTTCTGTCTCTGCGGGTTAGATTCATGTCCCACTGACTTTGCCTTTCTGCTCAAGTGCTCCTCTCTAGCCCTCCTTTTATCTTCCTCCGTCTGTTGGGCATACACAACAAGTCTAGAAATGTCTATACCCGGAATAAGCAAGGGAGCCTTACACTCTCTCTGCACATGTCTAGTCAGGCAGACATAAATCTCCTCATCTTCTGTCTCATATCTTTCATCATCTCGGGAGCATACATTGACAGTTTGGTGAACTTAAGGCTATACTCCTTCACAGTCATCCCTCCCTGCTTCAGATTTACGAACTCATCCGCCTTTGCTTCCCTCAACTCTAGTGGAAAGAAGTGATCAAGAAAGGCAGCTTTAACCTCATCCCACACTGCAGGCTCTGCATCCTCACCTCTAACTCCCCTCCCACTGATTGTACTATACATTGGCCACGTCCTTCAGCTGGTAGGACGCAAGCTCAACTCCCTCGATCTCGATTGCATCCATTGCCCTCAGGACTTTATACATCTCGTCGATGAAGTTCTGTGGGTCCTCCTCCACCTTCGACACCGTGTATATTGGCGGGTTCATCCTCAGAAAGTCCCTGAGCCGAGTTGCAGCTGAAGGCTCCTGCGATCCAGAACTAGGAGCCTGATAACCGTGGCTATTCCTCTGTGTGGCCACCAACTGAGTTAGCATCGTGATGGCTCCTCTGAATTCTGCCTCAGTAGTGGGAGCTTGCTGAGGCTGAGTAGGGGGCGCCTGTAGGACCTCAGTAGTCCTAGCGGGGCATCCCCGTCTCCTTGACTCACTCTGCACTAGAGCCTCCGATTGGGTGTTCTCAGCAATGGGGGCTGCGACATCTCTTTGAGCGGCTGTTCTCTTGGGTGGTATTTTCTGTAAGCTTAAATGCACGAGTTAAAAGTAGGATTTCACAAGTTAACGTTATAGCACAATTTTAGATCATAGAAGAAGGGTCACACTTTCTAATGTCCTATAGCCTCCTACTTATGAAGTTTGGTGCACAACACACCCATAAACAAGACTCTACTAGATACGGCTTCATAAAATCCCTAGAATACCAAGTTTGTCATGCCTCAGGAGGGTACCCTAGACGTGACTGGCACTCGGAGACTATCGATAACCCCCAAGCAGACCACTCAGTCTCTTTGCCATCGTTCAGTCAATTCATCACCGGAAAAGATATGATATAATGAATATGAATGTTATCCTATCAGTGGTCTCATATATCAACATCAGTCTATCATAAGAAAGTAGAATGGATAACAAAAAATCTCAATAACAAAGGAAAAAAGTATGAGGGAAAAGAACCCTCGACATCAACATCAACATCTACGTTTATGTCTATGAAGTCTCTATGTTATGATTTAAGATGGTACCATGACAGGCCATGGCTACCAACTGATAAATAAAAGACTGTCCAATCAAAAAATAAATATCCTTCGAATGCTGGGGAGGACTCACCACTGTCAGGAATGAAGAGCTCTGAACCTCAACGATCGAGCTGCTAAAGTCCTCAGTCTGTGGTATCTGCATCATAAAATGATGCAGCACCAGAGGGGCATTAGTACGTGGAATGTATTGTATGTAAAATGGGCTAAAAAAAAGGAAACAGTATAACTGACACTCATCAGTCATTCAGCCTCACCTCATATATAAGAGACAAGACCCTATCACCTCAGCCTCACCTCATATATAAGAGACAAGAACCTATCACCTCACTAGCTATCTAACATTAAGTCTTCACATCATATCGGAGTTCTGTCATCATGAAACCTATTTGGGAGTTTCTATAATCAGCAACCACTACCTATGAGCCGGTAGTGATACAACAAAGAAATGTCATTGCCACATCCATCCAGTACCTTGCCAGGGTATAAGATGAGTCTGTCAGTGGATCTAAAAGTCTGTCAAGTCCTCTTTTGGGACAAAGGAAATGTCCGCTTTCACGGTCCAATCCTCTCCTATGCTGGTGACGTAGTTAATGGGTCAGACGGGACACACTCTTACTTATTTCGGTGCTAATACTCCTCCCAGGACTCAATATGCTCATAAATCTATCAATCCATCAAGAACTCTCATCACCCAACCTCTACAGGCAGGATTTTCGATCCAATCTAAGGGAACTATACCCATTCGACCCTATCAACAATAGTTTTCAGCTATCACAGTCATCCCCACACTCAATTCAGGACTTAGACTCAGTCAGACATCATCCTCAGATATTCAAGGCTTTAGACAACCCCTAAGTTCATTGTTCAAGTTATTTTGGAGAAGAAATTTAAGGATCAAGTCACAATCATATAATAAGGTGAAAATACAGTAAATTTTAAGCATGCTGATCATTCGTTCATAATATAAAATTGTTATTTAAAGATTGGAAAGCATAAATTCACGATAGTGTACAAGAATTAAAATAATTATTCAAGAACCTAAAGTAGTCATTCAAGAACTTAAAGTAAATACTCAAGAACCTTCAAGAATTCACAAATCAAAGCGTCTAGACATGAATTTGCTATCTTAACTCTACATTGGCACATGTGAGAGCAATCTCATGCTTTTGGGTAGCCTTTACATACCTGGGAATGGAAATCTTTTGAAGAACTTGGAAGATTCTTGAAACCCTTGCTTGACTCTCCTATTCTTCTCTCTAGAATTTGCGTAAAATCTTTGAAAATAATGGGTCTAACCCCTTTTTCATAAGAATATATGTTTAAAACTGTGTGGGGTAAAAATATGTCGAGAAAGATGAAATTGCCCTTCTCGAATTAAAAGAAAAAATTCGATTCCTCCTGCACTAGTGCGCGACGCGCACTAGTGTATTTTTACACACTTTTTTGCATTTTTCGACTTTCTTCGAAATTTTCAAAAAAGGTATAAGTGTGGTTCCGCTCCTCTCCGCGTCGCGGAAGGGCGCGGAAACCTCACTATTTTAGGCCCTCTTGAAAAATTATAATTCGCGTTTTTGCGCGATAAGGCCAAGCCGAGATCATTTTTCGACTCAGATTTTCACACTGATCACAAATTCAATCTCGAATTTTCTATCAGAGCTTGGAAGATACGTTGTGCGCACGACCAAGTTTAGGGAGCGTTTTAGTAATTTCACGAGGTGAGAAATAACTTTTTAAGTTTATTTGATTTGATATAGTATTGGACAATTAGGTGGTCATATAATTGATTTCAGTTAATTAAGGATCAAATCAAATTGACTTATAATTTTCATATATTATTCAAGTTTCAACTTATGATTTTGGATGCAGTATTAAAGGCCATAAGCATCTAATAACTCAAATAAACTCTAATTAAATCTTGTTCATTTTCATCATCTCTTGTTCTCTTATTAATAGTATACATGTTTCAGGATTTTCATTATCTTTATTGTTGATGACACTATATTTTAGCATAATTTCACAGCTTATTTAATATATATATTTTTTTGTTCCATTATATTATACTAGGACAAAAGAAAAATTTGGAAGATGCATTGGTTACATATTTTATGTACTTGACCAAAAAAGAAAAGAAACACAAAAAAATTAAACCAAATCGAAATAAATAAATAAGCAAACAAACAAATAAATAAAGGATAAATTACATAATTAAGAAAACATATGATATATATTTATATTATACCGCCATAATTTTAAAAAAAATTACAACTTATCGTTATAATTAGGTTTGATTGTTATTTCTCTCTCCTCTTTTCCTCTCTCTCCTCTCTGTGCAACCTCTTGCCAGATATACAAATATACATGTATATAAGTTGCATATATACAATTATTTGATATATATATATATATATATACAACTCAATAGATATACATAAAAATTTGCCTCTCTCTCACTCACCTCTTTCAATCTCGCTTGCCAGATATACATATATATGTATATCAGTTACACATACATAATTATTTGACAGATATACATATATAATTTAACAAATATACCTATACAATTCATCTCTCTCGACTCTCTCTCAATCTCGCTTCTCTCTCTCCTCCCTCTCTCGATCTCCCTCGCCTCTTTCCTATAATATGTAGCTATAAATCATAATTTTAACAAATTATAATTATTTTTTATTTTATTATATTTTAAATATTTGCTCTTTTTGAAAAATAATATGCATATTAATTTAGCCCGAATGACAAACTAAATACAAGAAGTATATTGGATCAAAATAAACAATATGCATGTATCATAATAGTAGTTGATTTCTACGGTAGGTAAATATTAATCATGATTTTATTCTTTCAACTTTTCTTCATCACATCCCACATATGAATTATTAAAGGGCATCACTTTAGAGTTATTTAAGCTTTGACTATTGAAACATTCGAAAAATAAAAATGGTTGGGTATTAATTATCTTATCTAAGAAAATCCACTAAGCGATATGCTAAACTTTACAAAAGTTTATGATCATTAACCGTCCATGTACTTTCCTTATTTTATCAGAGTTTTTTTAAAAGAATCAATATATTAATCGTCTCATATATTTGCTAATAAATTTCATTTAGGCATTTGAATTACAATTTATTTTAATTAAATACAATCACAATTTATATTAGATACTTTCAATGTTCAAATTTTGAAAAAAACATGCCCATGTTCTCAAGTGGCGTTATATAGATAAGTTAACCATTTAGAATATATCACCTTTAATTATATGTATTTGTCTCAATAATTTGTAAAGTCTCAGACTTTTTACAGTTATAGTTGATGTGTACAGTTAATTAAGATGACATATTTTAAGTTTTTAATTTAACTATCTAATATATAGACACCTGAGAAGATGCTTGAAGATTTTTTCGAAATTCAAATTAAAAAATGTCTAATAGAAACTTAGGCATCACGAGAACATGACATTAGATAGAAGTGGAAGTTGCATATTAGGTTAGAAGCTTTGTATTATAGCAGGTTAGTAGTTGTATCATTATATATTGTGTTGTTGTTATCCGTCATTTATTTTGTTACTTTTATTGTCGCTATCTATTTTCATTTCTTGTCCATTCTAATCATTTCATATCTAATATTTTTTGCTTTTGGAGATGACTTTTTGAGATAAGGATCTTTCGAAAACAAATCATCTATATCTACAAGGCAGTAATAAGGTCTACATACATTTTTCCTCCCAAAACCCACTTATAAAATTTTCACTCAATATATTATCGTCGTTATTTTTGATCTTTTGGAACATCCCTTAATCCTTTTCTATCAGCAAGAATAATCATACCTCCCTTTTTACCTAATCATTTTCCACTCAACTGAAATGCCTTTTTCTGGATGAACACTTCGGGTGTGTTGGGAGGAAAATAATTTCTGATTTTTATTTTTTGATTGGCCTAAAATTTTAAAAAAATATTCTCTAAAATATTAAAAAAAAAATATTTCAAATGAAAGTAAGGAAAACAAGTTTTACAACTGGCTTTCCATATTAATCGTATCCTTCCATCCTCCAATTCACCCAATCCCCATAGCCTCCATCCCCATCACCCAACACCTTCGGCTCTCCAATCCCCCACCTTATTTGTCTACACTATATACAAATGCTATTAAAATGTTATATTTTCTTACATATCGAACAGTAAAAATAAAGGAGAAACTCACTTATTTTCCTAAGCAACATTTTCCTTCATACCAAACAACACCCAAATGACTAATACATGTTCAAAAAATAGGAAAAAGAACCAGGTCGAGTTGCAGACTTGTTAAAATCACACCTCAAAAATAATTTATAATATAGTGATATGTATCAATAATCATAGCAGCAGTGACCAAAAGATAGAAGAGTCTCTCTAGTTCAAGTGTTGTAACACAACCACCTACAAGAACAGCTTGCTCAAGTATCCGAATATCTTCTGAATCATCTATATAATATACACATACCACCACCATCACCAAACCGAAAATGTTAATGACTTGACCTACAGCTTTGAACAATGTAAATGTCCAAACTAGAAATCTTATATAATAATGACAATGTTCAGACAACAAAAAAATGAGATGAAGCTGCTTAAACCACATGTACATCCTTCGAACAGAGTTTGAAACTATGATATCCACAAAGTTCTAATCGGTGCCAGGACTTCAGATCGTCATTATTGCCATCAAAATGTAAGTAGTAGAAAGGAAAAGGGGAAAAAAAAAAAAAGGCACAAAGTGTGAGCTTGACAGAGGACTGTAACCCCTTAACACTTATTTGGCCATAATGAGAACTTCTATACTATACAGCAGAGACACATATATGGTACAACAGGTAAATGGGGTTGCCCGACAGATGAGGATGAAAAATCCAGATGAACCACCTGATCAATTAGAGATATTGACACGAAGTGATGGTTGATCAGGTCAGGACTACGAGAGAGAGTAGGTACAATGCCTTACTTATGTGCTGAACCGAATGGTCATATTAGCCACTTGCTTCTCCACCATGTAGCTATTGTAACTCCACATAAATGATCACCTGTAAGCAAGTGAAACAAGCCAAAGGTTAAGAAGTTCACTGGAAACTTCAAGGAGGTCCTGAGACTAAGGTCTACAAAAATGGAAACATGCGTCATCTTTGTATACAGAATGTGACTGTATTTCGTTTGAAGAACGCAAAATTCATATTTGCCTGCTTTGCTTAAATTTCAGACTTTTCATGTAGCACTTCACAAATTTTATGTTGCACTCATTGAGGTTTGGACTGCTGTTCTTCTCAAGAGTTAGCCCTAGCTGTATCAAACATGACATGCAAGAGAAACATACGAATGCAATTTGCAACAGGCTGATTCTGCTTTTTCACAAGTTAACCATGACATAACAGGAAATATAAAGGACATGAATAATGTCATATCAGCATATCTGTGACTAGTGTCATTCATGCAGACTGATGTTTTGTTTGTGCTATAGATGCAACACTTACTTTCATACTCAAGGTGGAATGTTAAAATAGGAGAGTGTTGCTCATTTTCTAGTGTCATCTAATAACGATTCAAGATTCTCACGTAGCTTACCCTGTTTGATAAAGCCGCTGCCAGTTCATTAGCTGGTGAGACTGTGGATGCCTTTGCATGTAAGATGAAGTGGCTCCAATACCATTATCATCACCAACATATTGGTCTGAATAGTTAGTACTTGAGGGAGACCATGTAGGAACTACGCCCCCATCCCTTTCTCTAGTACTACTGGAAGATTCTGCTGTTGAATCTTCTGAATTCCTCCTACCTACTGCAAAATTAAAATGTGGAATGGCATTTGTTCGAGCTGTTTGGATGACAGCTTCGTCAAGCGGGTCTCTCCTTGGACCTTCAGCTACATTGATATCTGTTGGGACTTCTGCCCTACTCTCAGCGACTGAATTCCTAAATTCCACAGAGTTATCTTCATCTTCGGCTCTGAACAAAGATGACGTCATGCTTGGCACCATTTGATCTTCATAGCGTCGAACAGTAACTATTACGGGGTTGTTCCTGACTGGTTCGTGGTCCATTTCCATATGCATGGCCTGAGGAAATGCTATTGGGGAGTCAGCAGAGTCACCATGTCCTTCTTCCACGCCATTCTCAATCGCAGCTCTTGCAGCTGCATCATTCTGCCACATTTGTGATAGGGCTTGTTCTAGTCTAACTTTTGCTGAATCAATTTCAACGATCCGAAGAGGATAATTGGAACCCAGCTCAACGCCAGCAGCTTCAAGTACAGACTCTGGTGCATCCCATGGGTGGTGTATCCATTCAGTGGGAAGCCTAGCAAGTTCAGGAAGCCACCGTCGGACATATTCCCCATGAGGGTCACACTTGTATCCCACAAACTGCCAGAAAAAGAACAGGATAGAATAACTTATCAAACTTATTCACAAAAAATACATGAAGAGTAACGTAAAAAGGAATAGAGAGTAAAAACTGCAGCCTTCCTTTTGTTTGACATGAAAAAACAAGAAAGAAAAACAAAAAACTGATAGAGTGTTAAACTAAAGTCGGTCCCAATGCGTTCATTTCTCACCATTATTTATTTAGGTTACTGGTGCATTATCCATAGAAATTCAAACTTTACATTAACTGGAAAGAACAAAGGTAAGAATAGAAACACTCAAAGTTTAAGAACTTTGCCTACGGCTGAAGTCGGTCCCGTTCCTTTCTCACCAAACTTTAATTAGGTCACTGGTGCATTATAGATAGAAATTCAAACTTAACATTCACTAGCAAAGACAAAAAGGTAAGTAGAAACTTCCGAATTTTAAGAACTTTGCATATAGATAAATGAAAATCTAAGATTTTCTTTCATGTGTTTAGAATGCAATTCCGGCAGAAAAGTGAAAAGCAAGGTCTAGTGAGTAACTGTAATTCCAGGTTTAAGCATGCCTTAGAAGATCATGCAGAAGCCAATGTAGCAAAATCAGCATCTTATGCAAGGAATACTGGAAAGAAGTGCCAACATACTTAGCTTGGCTTGTGTCGTCAACAAATCCACCCTCCATGTAAGCAGGACTATGAGGGTAAATTCAGCAGGCAGCTCAGAAGCCACACAATTTTGTATTGTGATGGCACCCCCAAGAAAATTTATTCTTAAAATATTAGACAAGTAACTCAAAGTTCAAGCATAGTTAACTGTAGAAGACATGCCAGATTCCTTAGATAGAAAAGAAGATCACAAACACTTTACTAATAATATCTCAGGATATAAAAGAAGCACAATTTGCCATTTCACATACATACTCCATCTTAGCTTTACTACTTTCTGCAAGAAGATTGAGGGCCATGAGATGTTCATGCAATGTTTACTAGCAAGTCAATGCCTTGGAACTTAGAATCTGAAAATCTATGTTGTTCGGACTCTTCAGAAATGTCGATGGGCGTGTGTCGGATCCTCCAAAAATAGTGTATTTTTGAAGGATCCGACACGGGTGCGGCAACATTTTTGGAAAGTCCGAGCAACTTAGCTGAATATAACAATTATCACAATATGGAAGGCTATACGAATTTGAAGTATAGACTAGTCATAAAGCTATTAAAACTTTTATGATAGTATGAAGGTCTATAAATTTGTGTTCCAGCAACTCCACTATGTAAGAGAAGAAATAGAAAAAAAGGAATTTCGACTGTAAAGTTTTGAAAATTTTTATTGAAAGAGGAAATTCTCCCCAAAGATTACCCTTACATACCTGTGGATTATCAATCCGATCAAACTCACGACCATCAGGTAGGGTACCAGAGATATATTGCCAACCAAGGGCATCACTCTCAAGATCTGCATCTAACAATGTGTCCCAAAAATACTTCATTCCCCACCTCCATGGAAGCTGCAGAACCTTCACAAAGAAACTGGATACCACAACTCTGATACGATCATGTAGCCAGCCAGTTGCCCATAACTCTCTCATACCAGCATCAACCAAAGGATAACCAGTTCTACCTTGCCTCCATGCCTTGAAGTAGCCCTCATCCACTACCCATGGGAAGTACCTTAGATGACCAAGCAGAGGCCTTTCATGGCTATAAGGATGATTAAAACTCATGTATCTTGAGTACTCCCTCAGCCCAATGGACTTGAGGAACAAATTAACACTCTCTTCACCAGCTTTATTTCCTTCATTGGCCCAGAGAACTTGCTTGATGCGAACGAAATGGAATACTTTACGAACACTGACTTCCCCAAAATGTAAATGTGGAGAAAGAAAGGATGTTGTTGCACTATCAGCTTTCCGACGGTTCTGGGAGTACTCAAGTAATGGTCCATTAACGAAAGTAGTTAGTGCTTTATCAGCATTGCTCCAGCCAGGTGACCATGCCCGAGCAAGAAGTGCATTGCTTCCTTTCTCTGATTCATCTTCAAATACCAAGTTGTCTGAAAGACATCTTGATGCATCACCTGGAAGTTTGATGTAAAAACCAAGGTTAAAATCTAAATCAGTGCTCTTAAGATTAATACTATCCTAGAAATTTTTTTTGATCCTTAGCTTATTAGTGGCAGCCAAACATCTAGAAATCCAGCATCGGCTTTCACATTTTTGAAGGACTTGAATATCTGCCAACATGCACATTATGCACCATGTAGCATCTCTGAGCTTAGAGTCTAGAGACATGTTCATTACAGTGCAGTCACTATTTTAATCTAACAATCGATAAATGCATTACCTCGAGGGAGATCTCCCGATTTGTGTGCATCATTGATGGAACATAACAGTAAGCCAATCAACAACAACAACATACCTAGTGTAATCCCACGAATGGGCTCTGGTGAGTATGGATTGTCGGCAGACCTTACCCCTATGTTGTGGAGGTAGAGAGGTTGTTTCCGAAAGACACTCCATACCGTATGTTAAACAAAATATGTACAAACAAGCATAAAAATTTTATCCAGAAAGTCAACAAGATATAGGAGAAGCTCAGATGAGAACAAACCAGATATAATCCTTTTAGGTGGAAGAAGTGGAGCTTCTGGATCATAAGGCATGCTAAGGCATCTCTCCCAAAAAGCAGAAAATGTTGTGAATGGGCGACCTTCATCATCGTTAACTTCCCATGGCTCATAGAGCAAATCAGCATTAAAGGAACGAACAGATATACCTTGAGCTGTTAAGATTTCTTTTGTGCGATGATCTCTCACAAGTGAAATGGGATCTAAAGAGCAAAAGAAGTTAAAGTGTTGGTCAGGATAAGACAGTGGATGAAACTGGCTGTGCAACACTATGCATCTTTTAAATTCTTCTACTGAAAAGATAGCACTTTACCATACAACCATGCTCAGATCAAATGCCAAGCAACACCCTTTCTGTTTCTATTAATCAAACATAAGGGCATGGAATATGTTTAATACAACACATCCAGGTTACTGTGGTTCTGATTCAGGCACAACGCAAATTAGTGGCCAAAGAATGATATAAGCACCGAGTATTGAGCATAGCAAAAAGTACATTACCTAAACTTCATTGTTTAATGAGGAAGGCACATACTAATACTTTATTATTTTCCAGCAGACAACTCAATATCTTATCCTTAAAGGACATACAGCAAGAACCAATCCCAATTAAGCCATCCAAACAATATAGTACTATTAACTTTTAAAACAACATCAAGAATTATCAAATATCAAGTCAAACAGAATTAAAAAGGAAAGCCAAAAAAGCAACTAAAAAAGTGGTACTCTAAAGATAACCACAAAAGTAGAAACAGTACTAACCATACAAATGATTGAAGAAGAGCTGAGTAGCACCAGTAGATTTGACAATTTCAAGAAGAGAAGAAATACTATCAGTGGATCTCTTTGTAACAAGGGAAGTTCCAAGACTCTTCAAAGATGAATCAAGATGAGCCAAACTTTGCTTAAGCCACCATCTTGAAACTCTACCAGGATAATAATGTCCTTCTTCTTCAGGAGCATAAATAAACACAGCAATAACTGCCCCTGCTCTAACTCCAGCAGCCAAAGCAGGGTTGTCTTCCACTCTCAGATCCCTCCTAAACCATACTATGCTACAACCACCACCTGACATCTTCCTTCAACAACACCAAAGACAACTCCTTTTCTCTCTTTTCTATGTAAACACCATGTTAGTGAGTTTTTCTTGGACAGCAGTATATTGGGGTTAATCTTATCTATTCTTTGACTGTTCCCTGTAGCTTTCACTGAAGAGATAAAAGATGATTTTTTTAGGCAGAATTCTAGTAAAGAACCTAACTTTAGCAAACCCCAAATGTTATTCTTGAATGGATGATGCTATTATTCTGAAGTTACTATAGGCAAAGGCCACCTAAAAAAAAAAACAAACCCCTTACAGAAAGAGGGGGGAGAAAGTGAGATTGAGTGTGATTGGTTAAGGTGGTGGGGTAACATGAGAACTTACGGGAGATTTGCAACCACAACTTTATGTTTTTTCAAGATTTTATTTATATATCTTTCTTTCTTATCCTAAGAAGGAAACAAAATTCCACCAAGCCTCTATCTCTAGTTCCTTCTCTAATCCTCTCTCTTTATCTCTCTTTGACAGGGTGGAAAAATCTTTTTACATTCAAGATTGGCTTTCTTAGGTACAATAAAGTCATAAAATTAAATGTTTGATTTTCTTGAATCATTTCAAATTGAAAGTGATTTGAAGAGCTTACTCAGACAATGGCACATCAAGAAATGACTTGGCTTTATGCACCTTATCAATAAAACTGAAATCTTTTTAATACATGTCTAATGATAAGCTAAAGTTTTGCCAGCTTTTATACAGGTAAAAGGGGTAGTGGCGGACCCAGTATTTTTATCAAGGATGTTCATACTTTTAGAACATGAATAGATAATTTTATGTCAAGAGTGTTCAACAACTGATATATATATATATATATCAAAATATTTATATTTAATCTATATATTTGAAGAAATTTTCTGACGAATAATGTTTGGATGAATATATCTCCGCCTCTCAAAGGGGGAAAGGCAAAGTTTGATTCACACAAACTTTTTTGCTTGCATCTGATTCTAGACAACAATTTTGTGACCCCCACAATAATATAATAATGCTGGGATTTTTAAATTTATTTTTTTTCCGACCAAGTTGGGATTGTGTATAGAGAAAAATGGGGAGTTGGAAGGGGACATGAAGCATGGGTAAAGAGAAGAGATAGGAGTGCTGACTACAATGGATTTGGTATTTTTCTGAAGGTTTGTGTGTGGGCCTTTCTTGCTTTTTCATGAATGGAGGTATTAGATTCCCATTCATTTATCTGTTGCTATTTAAAGTCACTTGTAAGTTGTAATGTAGGCACCCCACCACCCTATCTTACTGATTTTTTCACATGCACTTGTATCCTTTTCTTATGCTATATGGTAAATTTCTAAGGGAGAGGAGTAGGTGAGAAGGGTAATTAATAGTCAATCAATTGTTCAAGTTACTTTTCACTTTTATCTCTTGATTTTAATTAAATTTTAAAGTTAAATTTAATGTTTGAAATCTAAAATTAGATGGTTGAAAACTATACGAGAAATACTATAAGTTGAAATATTTCTCATATTAATATGACAAAAAAAATATATCTTAAAATATTGGTCATATAGTCTGAACTCGATAAGTTAAATGGTTATAAGTAAAATTGAACTGAGGGAGTATTTTTATCCTTTTATGGAGCAAATTATGTTGTTACCTACTACTGTCAGAAATATATGTGTGTAAGTAAGTAGGGGGAATTGGTTAATTCTCAATGCTGTAAAAAGTCACACAGTAACAACAATGTTTTCTTTTGTTTGAAAAATCCTAAAAGAGGATAAGAATACAACTCTAACCATGTAAAACTTTTCTCATTTGGTTCACCTACTACAATATTACGGGATTACAGTTTTGAGACTATAATTTTTAAACGACTTTATTTTATTTTGTGGTGTCAAATTAGTAATTGTATTAAAATGGATTGAAATAGAAATTAAATTAGGTATGATCAGTCCAAATTTATTTTGGGCTAAAATTCAGGTTGGATCATAAACCACCTGATTTGACCTGCCCAAATTTGAAATTCAATTATCAACACTTGAAATTATCATTTTAAAAATTAAAAATTCTGACTCCAGCTTAATTTAGGGAGCAAATGAAAATTTGCACTAATAATAGAGGTGGTTCTTCTTTTATGAGTTGACATGTACATATGGTAACTGTTACCCAATTCCTATTATAGGAGTTAAGTGGTTTTAATTATTATCCCATTTTTGAAGCAAATCACTCATTTATGTGAGTGAGTCACATCAATAAACTCACTCATACCAGATTTTACTGAAAATAATCAACTATAAAAGAGAGATAACACACACTTTATGTTCTACATATGCTTTGTCTACATATTTAAGTCACATTTGTATTAGCATAAAATAAGATACTACACATAAACAAATAACAAAATATGACATACATGGAAGGAAAAGATTAACACGCATAGTGCGATGTTACAATTTTAATGAGAAATAGTTAAAAATATTTCTGAATATATCGAAATTCAAAAATAGAATACTTATTCTTCGCTATCGTTTGGTATTAAAAATATTCGTGTTGTCTAAAATTTGGACCACACTGGCTCCTCTTCACTTCCAAAACTTCAGTTCCCACGTTAATTTTGGTATCAAAATCCAGCTATATTTGTGGATTCTTAAAGTGTATGCTATTTTCTTTTATTTTTCTTTTTTTAGACCGGTCCAATTTTTCGTGGCATATACTTTTCTCAATTCCTTTTTGTTTTTCCAATTTCTCCTTAGAAAAGCTCAAAGGTTGTTCTTTTACACTCCCTTAATTTGTTCCGGTTTATATGTGATGTTTTTCGAATTTTGGGTTTTAAATAAATTTTTTTTTGACAATAATATTTTCATATATCTTTCAAATATTTTGTGAAATATGTAATTTCCAATATGTTATTTTCATTCCAAAAATTTGAAGATCATGCCCTCATTCATAAATAAAATCACAAATCAAGGGTAGATTACGTAACTAGGCAAACGTATGATATGTATTTACATTATACCACTATAGTTTGAAAAATTACAATTTATAGCTATATTTAGGATTTTGTTGTTATTTTCTCTCTCCTATCTTTCTGTCTCTCCAATCTCTTGTCAGATATACAAATACATATGCATATCAGCTGCATATATATAATTATTTGACAGATATACATATTCAATTCGATAAATATACATATACAATTCGCCTCTCTCCACTCTCTGTCCTCTCTCGCTCGCCTCTCTCCTTCCTTTCTTGATCTCGCTTGCCTCTCTCTTATAATTTGTAATTATAAATCGTAATTTTAGCAAATTTAGCAAGTTTTACCTTATTATATTTCAAATATTTCCTCTCTTTGAAAAATCCCCAAAATTAGATAACCTTGCTCTTTTGTGAACTAATGAAGCTTTAATGACTTAAAACAATATGCTTTAGTGCGGTTTGATTTGTATAAATGGGAAAGGGCCCTATATTCTGTAAACGGTCCAAATTTTCCCAACAATCATCATATTCATGAGGAAAAGTTGAGGGGAAGGACAAAAGGAGGGCTCCATAGTGGCAAACAACTGGATTTTTAACGTTTTGGAGAATCATATTCATCAAACTTAAACGTTTTGACCATACAATGTGAGTAATATGAATCATATTCATCCAACTTAAATATGAAATCATTTTTGTTAAAGAGCGTTTTATTCTACAATATCCGACTTCTATACGCAAATTCGAATTTAGTAACACTTCAATATAAATATTGAATAACTAATAAATAAATAAATAAATAAAAAATTGGTGGGACATTTTTGTCTAAGCTATGGCTTTTGGAAAGCCAAACAACGATTTTGTAAACTTCTTTCTTTCAAAAATCAACAACTTATTCTTTAAATTTCAATAATCAAACACATAATTTAACACTCAATTTTATCTCAAATAAACTCAAATTTAAGTCGTAATTTCATGGATTCTTGAAAATAAATCCCAACCATTAATTTCCAAGATCACACCATTTGGTGTTATATATTATTGTAAATATGTTTTATTACTTGAAAAAATAGAAGGATGTTTAATTTAATGTACCGAGTTTTGTTTGGCAAAGATTTTTCTAAAAATTGTCTGTAATTATGCTAGTGATTATACCATGTCAGCACTATTAAAACCGTGAAATAAGAGTGTAGGTATATGTTCATGTTTTTTTTTCCTGATAAAAACATTGAACTTTGAATTCGAAGTTTATTTTATAACCATATTTAATGAATTTTTTAATAAATACACAAAAATTGAATTAAAATTACTGAATTTTATTGAATATGTCATTTCCATGCACTATGCAGCTCTAATCAGCTGCAATGATTAACATTAAGGAGTTATTTGATAAGGCGTAAAGAAAAATGTTAAACAGGTGTATTCATAAGTCTCACACTAATAATACTTGCATAAGTTTTTTTGTATGTTTGCATTATTTAGTATATTAAAAGTAGCATATTTTGCATAGTTTTTTTAAAAAAATATTTATTTATAAAGGTCTCTCCAAAAATAAGGTGAAAAAGATTTTTTTTTCAAAAGATTTCGAGGGACAGTTGGTATTTAACCATATTAATGCATGCGTTAAATCCTTTTGAATTGCTGATAACATGGATTTTCATTGTATTTATAATCCATTACTCTTCAATATGCAATAGAGTGTGTGATATAGTTATACATAGACTGAAGAAAATATACTAAACAAGATACTACTAATGTACAAAGCTAATGCAAGCATTATTTCTTTTAATACACTTTACTAAACAATCCATAATTGAATACTGAAAAATTATCTGGTAAAATATTAGTTCCCCCTCCCCTCATGTTCTTTCGTAGGAGATCGAGCAATTGTCACCGACAGCTCAAAGCTGACTGGTCAACCAATGTGCTTGCCTACTCGTCTTTCACAGACCTATTTGTACCCAGTACATGATGGAAATACTCTCAGCCAATCACCACTCGACAGCTCAAAGCTGACTGGTACAACTCATATTCTTGCCTACTCGTATTTCACAGGCTATTTGTACCCAGCTATTTTTCCCTTATAAAAGAAAAAAGGGCCCCTCGGTCAATCTTCAATCGAGAAATAATGTATGTATTAACTTTATTTATTTTAAAATTTACATTTTACTCTTTACCGCCTAAAATGCCTAGCATTATTCCTTTTAAAAGTTTTAACAGGAACAAGCAGAAAATCGAGTCCACCAACTAAAAAGTTACTTTTGAAGGTAAATTTCACAAAATCTTTGAGGATCTCCTCTATATATACGTTGGATGATTTTAATTTGTGGGGAAAAAAAAATACAATATGAAAGACAAAAGAAAGTATATGGACCACTTTCATCATTCAATTTGGTATAGATTCATAAAAGAATATCTTTATACTAACTGTTGTACAAGTGAAAAATGAGTTGTATAAATTAGAGTGGCAAACCAAAAAAGAGAAGAAAAAATGGAAAAACTACGTAATTAGGCAAACATATGATATATATTTATATTATATCATTATAATTTGAATAAAATATAATTTATAGCTATAGTTAGAATTTTATTGCTATAATTAGGGTTTTGTTGCTATTGTCTTTATCCTTTCTTCCTCTCTTTCGTCTCTCTGCAATTTCTTGCTAGTTATATAATTACATATGTATACCAGCTGTATATATACAATTATTTTGACACATATACATAGTCGATTCGACAGATATACATATATAATTCTTCTCTCTCCACTCTCTGCCCTCTCTCGCTCGCCTCTCTCCTCCCTTTCTCAATCTCGCTTTCCAGATATATATACATATATAAAATTCAAAATCACAAACTTAGAATAGAAAATTCTATCTTTTAGGTGAATTTGGGGATTTGAAATCAAAATATCAAATTAAAGTTGAAGTTTTCTCCAAATATCATAAGTACAGAGTATCACAAAACATGAAACTAGCTACGGAATATATCTGTAATCCTAGCTAATCCTTCGCTACAAAACTACTACTAGCTAACTGAATTTTCTTATAATTCATCACTAATTCGTAGCTAAATGGAATTAGCATAATTTTTTAATTAATTGACTTTGAAATTTCCTCTTTTAATAGTAAATTTCAAATCAAAACTTCAAATTTTGAAATCTAAATTGCTATAAAAAGAGAGAGAGAGAGAGAAATAAGTCCAAATAGCTGGCCGAATGGTCACTTGGCCTCTCAATTTTGGACATGTTTCATTTATGATTAACGTGAAATCAAGTATACTTTAATTTTTTGTTATTAATTAGAATATCTTTTTATCCCTCTAGGCCTCTATGGTACATCTTCACAAATTTATCAAATTGTCAACTACTACACCATTTCATCTATCACATTAATTCTGCGTTGCTATTTCATATTCGATCGAGAAAGCTTTAATCATATATTATAAAAGTTAAAATCATAATTTACTTATAGTTGAGAGATCGAAAATATTATTATTCATTATTATAATTTGTTCTTTCATCCCCAGATTAAATCACAAGTCACAATAATTGATCTAGCTTCAAAAATCCTTTTTCTACGATTAAGTGTCTTTCGACTCCTTCTTTCTTTAATTCACAATATGTAGGGGGTCAAATTTTGATTGCCAAAATAAAAATGACCTACTCTATTCGCCAGTGATCTTTGCTTCACGAGAAAAACAAAAATCACTATCCTGCTCTTTCCTTTTTTGGCTGCTATCGTTTTTTAAAGGGATGGGATTGGGGTGTATACCTAACACTCTCTTTTTTTTAAAAAAAAAAAATTCTTTTCAACTTTAATATCAATGTCAACAAATATAATTAGATCACTTAAAAACATAAAATGATGAATAATTTTATTTAATAAGTAATGCTTTAATAGTAACCCAAAATAAATGCAAATAACATGTTAAGACAAATTAATTTAAACTAACTTATGATGCGACATGTTTAGTATCATGTAACATAATTAGATCACTTAACAGTATAGCATCTTCTTGTGAAAATAATTACTTAAAATAGATTGTTTATATCAGATTTTTTGAATATGTACAGTTATTTCACAAATCTATTATCACGAAATGATTTGTACATCAAATTATTTTAAAATATATTATATTATCGTTATATATATTTTTATTGTGTTTCAATTGGAACATTATAAATTTTATATCATGTGATATTTTAACAACAAAATTTTAGTACCCAATAAGATTAGTACAACATATAAAGTTGCAAATCAGAACAGCCCCCACAAAGGAAAAAAAAAGTAGGCAGTGGCTAGCTTATGAAATAATTATTTTTTAAAAATTTATTTAAGTTTAAGTTCATTATTAATTAATTATTTATTAATCAGTCACTCTCCATCTATTTTCATGTTGATTCCTAGTTTAAATTGTTCAATAAGAAACTTTACCAAAACATTTTTAAAAAATTATATTTTTTTAATACTTGAAATGTTATATAATTATAGTCAAGAAATTTCATAAATATGTGATTACACTATTAGACTAGTGAAACAAATTTAATCATTTCATAAACTGTACTTTGATTAAATTCTTCATTAATATCAAAGCCAGTATTTTACAAAACTTATTTATTCATGACTATATCAAACAATAAAAGATATATTTTAAAAATATTTTGATAAGTTCGCTAATAAGTTATTTTAAATTACATACCAGTCTAATTTAATTAATTGTTTTTTCAAAAGAAAAAAAGTTTTAACTATTTTGAGTTGCCCCAAATTGATCTGCCACGAAAATATAACCCTATTTGAGCATTAAATAACTTATATTTTCATAAATTAATTTTATCCCTTTTTTTATCCTAAGGGACATAAACCTAACATTATTTATGGAAGAGACTTTGGAAGGCAACAACCCAACAACTCCCCATTTTGGCATATTTCTTGGCCTTCGGATACTATATTTTAGTTTACATATACATATATTTCTGAATATTCTAAAATATTAAAAGTAAAAAGAGAAAAGTAATAAATAATTCAACATTCTCTTGTCAAAAGGAAAAAAAATCTTCTTTTTTTAAATGCTCATGAATCCATATTATTTCCTTCCTTAGCAGTAGTGTTTATTTGGGGTATTTTTCATATAATTATTTAAAAATATCTTAATTATGCTTCATAACTATAGTTTGAATTATTACATTTTGTAACTATAGTTATAGCAGTAGTTGTATAATTTACGTGGCATTTGTATAATTCATTATACAATTCATAGTTTTTGTATAGTGTTTGTGTATTTCGCTATACAATTCGTGCACAATGTTTGTATAATTTGCTAGACAATTCACAATTTTTGTATAGCGTTTCTGTATTTCGCTATACAATTGGTGTATCACATTTGTATAATTCGCCATAATTCAAAGTGTTTGTATATTTCACTATACAATTTAATTTGCGGATAGTGTTAGTACAAATCGCGTGAAAAGGCTATTAGGATCGATCCCTTCAACCCTCCTTGGCGTGGAAGGTCGCAAGAGAAAAGAAAACTATTCTTCTTAGCAGCTTTTTCA
>JAPFFP010000080.1:19867384-19883618 GCA_026153255.1 Solanum medicagineum | reverse complement strand
TTATGGTTGGGTTGTAGGCTGACTTGTCTTGGTGGGATAAGACGAGTGCCATCACGCCTGAATTTTGGGTCGTGACAGATTGATATGCAACTCGAATTTATTCGAGAGAGATCTTGTTAAAATATTTTCAAAATACGTTCTTTTTCAATTTGATATGTTTATATAGCCATAATAAAGAAAAATATAATTTAATTAAGTACTAAAATATTGAAAAAAAACAAATAAAATGAGTAAAACTTAATAAAAATTAGGTCGGGTTGGGTCTTGACCCGCTTTATAACCCATTACTCAATCCGTTTTGACCCAATCCATTTTGACCCAAGCAAATTTGGGTTGGGTTGGATCTTAACCCGTTTGATGTCTTAACCCATTATAACCCGTTCAAATTTGACCCAACCCAATTGTCCCCCCTATGTGCACCAGGTTGTAACACCGGAAGACTGCGCTGTTATTAGTTATTATTAAAATGACATAATTTCTTTGTATGGTTAGTCACCAGTGGCACAACCTACGAGTTAAGTAGCAGCGACGGCCCTTCCACTCAGCATCGTCGAATCACTAAGGCTGACTTGCAGTCAAGCTTATTAAAAATTAAGTGTAAAATTATCACTTGATTTCATAAAATGGATGATGAAATTAAAACAAGCACAATTAACAAAATTATGTCTTTGCATAATTTGCTTCTAATCTTTACAAAATTACTTAGAATTAATTGACATAAGGTTATCAATTACGTGAATTACTTATATATATAATA
This sequence comes from Solanum medicagineum, assembly GCA_026153255.1. Classification (NCBI taxonomy): domain Eukaryota; kingdom Viridiplantae; phylum Streptophyta; class Magnoliopsida; order Solanales; family Solanaceae; genus Solanum; species Solanum medicagineum. The sequence goes on along the minus strand of JAPFFP010000080.1, from coordinate 19,882,861 downwards.
TATATATTGAATGCGGCCTTTATCATAAAAGGTTTCAACTAAAGCCAAACAAAAAGTAGCCACAAAAGCAGCTTCATTAGCGTCAGTAAAGAAGCATATGTAAATTTACCTTTGCAAAAAGTTTAGAACTAAAGGAGAACTGATTTTGCAATTTTTGGGTCCTACCCTCCAATGTTTTCCCCCAAATTATAACTTCCCTTTACATTAAAAACAATTTGATTGAATATGCTCAAACTAGGATAACTTATTGAGAGACATGTAAGAGATGAAACAAATCTTCAAACTTAAATAAGTCCACTTAGTACAATGATCTCTTGGTAATTCATGAGAATCATGTAAATCCCCTAATAGTTTAAATATGAAATTATGTTACCGATCATCTCATAAATAGCTTGTGTCCGTATAATTTTTATATATATATAATAGATGTCAAACATTCTTCGACTAGTTCGTAAAATTACTTCTTCAAATTTTTAACCCTGATAATGCCAGTTCTACTGACAGGGTCTGTTAGAATAGTTTAGTTATATAATTGTAAGCATAGTGTGTACCCACATTGACACAAAAGTCCAAAATGTAACTGATGGCATCACATGATAAAAAAAGTTGGAGCAACAAAAAGTGTTGGGATATTGCGTGGCCCCATCCATGTGCACTACCTCCTTCCTCTTCACTCATCGACAACTATATTATTACTTAAAACAAAAAAAGTATTAAAAGAAGAAAAGTTGCACTTTTTAAATTGCTTTCACTCTTATCTTAACAAAATAACAAATAATAATCACTTCTAAATTTAAAAAAGGCAAGTTACACTAAACTCAAAAAAACTTCGACCACAAAAAATCATTTATAGTCTAATGTAAAAATCATAATATAGATTCAGAATCTTAAATTCTAAAAAAATGAGTTTGAGATGAATTACTCTCCTGTATTCACATCGTATGGTGTTTTTAACTTGGACAAATCTCTTAAAAGATTCACTCGAGTAAGGTGTTTTCACTAAACTATCGTTAATTAAACAGTATCTATTTAAATAATGTTTCTTAGTTATGTGAAATCACATTGTCTAAATAAGGGTAAATTTGAACGAAAAAAAAATACAAGTAATATCGTTTTGATTATATAAAAATCATTTATTTTGGACTGAATATAAAAACTAAAATTACCCTATAATATGCACCTAATGGAGTATATTTTTATATATTAACTATTATTAAGTGAATTTTTAACCACAATACAATGTTTTGAAAAGGCTACAGAACTCTGCCGAATCCATAGCTAGAACTCTAGTTCCGCCCCGACACTCTGCATTTTCAACGACAACCGAAAGTAAACACACAATAGGACCAGGAATTATGAAGACAATAAAAGAACATATACTATCATTTAACCCTTGTAAAAGAAATGAAGTGAATCAACTTATACAAGATTGAAACTGCGTACTGAACAAAGCAGTTGACATTATATAATTTCTCATATAGCAAATAATTAAGCCGACTTCTTTGGTAGGAAGCGCTAATACCCCGTACTGGACCTCCAGTTGAATCAGTGAATTTCAAATACCATATGTCTACATCGAACAAAATAAGCCGATTACTAGAAGTAGTACTGCAATGTTGAGATATGCTGTAAGAGAAACAGCAGAGGAAACAGGTGAAAAAGCAGAAGGTGCAAGAGCAGCAGAATCAGGGCCAATAGGGTACAACATATCATCTGGATTTTTACTAGGATTTGAAGGAATAGTTGGTACAGAAGAAACTGGAGGCACCACACCACCCGAAGAAGGCAAGAGAGGTGCAATATCTGGAGATATCTCCGAAAATGGAGACGCCATTGGTACCGGAGGGTTTGAAAGAAACTCTACTGGGGTTGCTGATATTAACTTCCTCTCCATATTCAGTGACACTGCTAAATGTGTTGTTGCCATGAATATGCACATAATGAGTGTTGCTACATCAAGAAAGCAAAAGCTGCTGGCCATTATCTCAGAACTAAAATTCAGTTTAATTCAATTCCTTTTCTCTTGCTAATGATGAAGAAATCAATAGCACATAGGCTCTTTAACACTCTTTTTTTGAGCAATAATGAGTGTGGAGAGAAAAAAGATGAAAAAGGAGAGACTGATCTAAGAGGGGCTATGATTAAAGGTGAACAAAAAGTTTGACAATTTATATGAATTGAGTGAGTGGTATTATAAATATGTACAGGTTGGCATGTTAGGAAGTAGACAAAAATTCCTTTGGTGATTATGATATTTTATTATCTTAGGTACATTATTTAAATTTTCATACTTCTTTCTAAAGGTTCTTTTATAGGTTCTGATCTGGGATCCTCTCAAAGTTGATTTATTGGGCAGTGGGCTCTAGATATGATATTGCTTTTCTATTGCCCTAGTGGCAAATCACTCTTGGAGTTCTACTGTCTCAAGAACATGAACTAGTTATAAGCATGACTCATTTTGACAAACTGAATTTGTTTCAAATATTTGATGTTTTTAGAAAATAAACTAGAGCATTATTTTTTTCTCAATTCATACTTACTGCTCCAATTAGAAGAATGTTCATTACGGGAGAAAAATAATGTAAATAGAGATGATAAGGACAAGTCTGGTGCACTAAAGCTCCCGCTATGCGCAGGGTCCGGGGAAGGGCCCGACCACAAGAGTCTATTGTACGCAGTTTTACCTTGCATTTCTGCCAAAAGTTATTTCCAAAGCTTGAACCCGTGACCTCCTGGTCACATGGCAACAACTTTACCATAGTCTAAACAAATAATCATATGATTAAGACTGAGAATCTTTCTTAAGAAACACACGCAAAAACTTAGATGACAACACATGGATCGAAGATAATATTACGTTTAAATTCAACATAAGTGAAAAGAGAGACGAAAGATTGAATTATTGGTGCCCAAAGTTATTGAAAGATCCCCAAAAAGGCAAATAAAATTACCTAGGGAATGATACAAACATGAAAGTCCAAAAGCACTCATCTCCACCCTGAAGTTTCATAAGAACTTTAAAGATACTATCTAGTATCTTTTTTTAAATACGATTACTTATTTATTCCAAAATAGAACTTGGTGTTTGCCCATTAGAGCCAACTTAAAACAGAAAATGACAAAATCAAGTCATAAAATTAATATGTGCTTTCCAACTTTTCTACCTTTTATGAAGTGCTTCTCGCATCTTTCAGTATGATTACCTATTAATAATTAACCTTAGTTAACTGCATAGAACATTAATAAATTCTTATATTGACATCAGAGTTTGATTTTAATATAGCTAGCTCTAAAAGCAAGAACCTAGAGATACTACAAGTCTGGAAATCAAAACTTAAAAAATAAAGTGAATAAACAGACAATAGAATACCAAAAAGCCCCTTGGGTTGCCTTTGGGTGTAAGTCTAGTCTAGGTTGCTCGGACTCTTCAAAAGTGTTAGCGGGTGCGTGTCGGACTCTCCAAAAGTAGTGTATTTTCAGAGAATCCGACACGGGTGTAGCATTGAAATTGAAGAGTCCATGAAACTTAGAGTCTAGTAAGTTGGTGCTGGGATATGTGCACGGATAACTGCTTGGAGGACTGCTATTCAAAACACAGCTAAAAATTTACAAAGTATTTTATGTTTAGTTGCCTCAAAATCGACTTTAAACCTGCAAGACTGAAGTTGAAAATCTCGAATTTGATGTTTGGCTTGCCAAAGCACCAAATCTTTACTTTAGACATTCAGACCTACCTTCAGACCTGGATTTCTGAAGTCAGGTCCAAATTCAGTCATTTTACAAATACAAAATTATCCACCTTGAAAAGAAGTAAATCAAATTACAAGTTACCCTGATGCACGACCTCTAAGTTATGAGACCATACCTTTTTTCCATTTGATTGAAGTTCATTTGCTGTAACACATTTTCTTGACTGTTGAACTGTGACACACACCTGAAGTTCAGGTATTTTACTATCTCCAGGTATAGATTCTACCCAGTCAGAGTGGTCGTTTTCACATCTTAAGCACCTCCTGGCCCTCGTGTGGATAACTTGCAAAGTTTGTCATGGGGCCGCCCATAAAGCTATAGATGAGCCCAGTTGAGATTTAGAGGTTTGACTCAAGTCAACTAGTTATACGAGTTGAGCTGGTCTTGGCTTAATGTCATGGAAACCAAGAGCCAGGCTCGAGTTCATTCGACTGGAGGTAGTCAAGCCCAGCTTGTTGAGAGTTCATTTATGCGTTCATTAAAATTTCTATTGTTTCTTCATCAAAGAAAAATATGTTGTTTTCAAATACACAGCATGCTAAGGTAAATTATCATATTCTAATTTAACTGCTTAGCATTTGGGAATCAAAAACACTAAATAGTAAATTAAATAAATATGGTATATTTACAGAGAATAAGGGGGTGAGCTGTCTGCAAACGTTAATTCAGATAAACTGAGATCTCGACCTTGAATAATCAAACTAAATATAAAGCTCAACTTCAAACTAATACAAGCTTACTTGAGATTTATTCAGAAACATGTCAGCATTTTACAGCTCTACTATTTCTCAACCCAAATATCAAACAAAAGATCAGCAACCCAAAAATGGAAATGAAAGATTCACCTCAAATGCAACCACCTTGAAAGTGTAATAACATACCTCATGATCCACCAGGGAGCCAAGACTAATATCTTCTGGTTCAGGCTTCCACAAATACATCCCAGGTTCTTACAACCTGAAGACAAGAATCTCACCTTTGTTTCGCAACATCAAATAAATTTTATTGGAGGACAGAAGCGAACATATATTTAACTTGTTCAACATCAAACACCTCGTATTTTGGAAAGTTATCACAAAACTTAAGTAAATTTATAGCATCAAGCTTGGTATCCAGAAATAACAAATTTAACAACAAAATGATTCCTATTATCCCATCCTATTTGACTTTCTTAAACAACTGGCAAGTAGAAAGAAAGAACAGAAACTATAGCCCCTACCTGGCCACTTGCAAGGCCTTTTTATCCTGGTTCAATCTGAGAGGAAATCCCCTTCATTCTCCCAGAAAAAGAATTTCCAGCCAGGTAATAGTTCTCTCTGAGGTCTGCCTCGGCGTGAATACCTGATTCATTCAAGTTTTTAGCCGTGACAGCACATGCATTAAAGATCCCTTGAGTTTCAGCATACTTTGAAAGGCGCAGAAAGAATAATTACTTCAGTTGGTGCTACTATAGGAGGTAAGACCGGGGCGCCCTCTCATCCCCATGAACCACAATCACTATACCAACCTGCCGCCACATCAGTAAAAAGAAGTGAGAGTTAGCTTGAATAACAAATAGAAAACTATAAAGACAGTTTCTAAATAGCATTGAATTCCTATCATGCTGGTCGTACAGGCTGAGTTCTGCAGACCATAGACTTCTCTCCTTATTTTCAAAATTTATCTCAAAAACTTTTTTGCAAAACTCTGGCCTGGACAATGTGACACCTTGGATGTCACGGAAAGCATTAGGAACAAAATCCTGGCAAATAAAGTCAATGATAGAAACACCAAGAGTTTTCAGAAACACTGTTTAGAGCTGCTAAACGATACGGATGATTGAAGCAGTCAGATGCCTAAACTGTAATGTATAGAGTCCCCAGAAAATTTCTTAAACCCACGTATTGACCAGAACAGCTAAGAACTCTTTATATCTCCATCTACATTATTCAAAGAACCTGAATTGCAGATAGTAACATGATCACTACTTTATAGAAAGATAGTAACATGATCACTACTTATAGAAAGATACTAATCCATATAAGCAAATATATCCAAAAGACTAGAATGAAAAGGTTGGAAGCTGACAGCGGCAAGTATTTTCTGTCCTAAATCAAGGCATCTGAGAAACAAACAGCTAATTCTCACAAAGCCTTTCAACTGGGATGCGATGCAACAAGGTTAGAAGAAAATCATTGTTACAGCAACATGAATGAGCCGGAAAAAGACCAATAGTTTCAAATGAGATTGAAGTGGATGGCTAAAAAATAAAATTAACCTCGTCTCCACTTCTGTAAAAATTATCTGGAAACCTTACTGCACTTTATCTTACATATCACTCCAGCTTCGACCAGAACTCTTATGGATTTTCTTTTCTATCATCAACCTCCGGACCAGAGCAGATCTTTCCCAGTCCTCAGAAGTAGCAAAGATGTTTGATAACTGCACGAAAGCACCTGCATTCTCAGGATCAAGCTCGATAATGCGTTGGGCCACGAGCTGTCCCAGTATCTTGTTACCATGAGCTACACATCCTCTCAAAATGGATAACCACATGCTTGAATCTGCCTCAAATGGCATTTTTTCGATGAGGTCTACAGCTTCTTCAAGGCATCCTGCTCGTGCATAAAGATCTATCATACAGGTGTAATGCTCAATCCCTGGATCAATGTGGTAATCGTAATTCATTGAATAAAACCACCTTTTTCCCTCTTCCAGTAGACCACAATGATCACAGGCAGACAAGACACCAATAAATGTGATATTTGTAGGTGAAACACCCGCACTTCTCATTTCATGGAATAGATTCAATGCTTCATTTCCATAACCATTTGTAGCATAACCCATCAACATAGAATTCCACGAAACCTCATCAGTTTTCATCATTTGGTCAAAGAGCTTCCTGGCATCAGTAACAAAACCACACTTGCAGTAGAAATCAATTAAGGAGGTAGAAATTATTTGATCACAATCAACGCCGATGATAACAGCTCGTGCAAAAATCTGTTCACCAAGTTCAACCGAAGCGATGCTTGCGCAGGCACTGATTACACTTGAAAAGCTAAATTTGTCCATCCTAAAATCCATCGTATTCATCCTGTAGAAAAGATCCAGTGCTTCAACTGGACAACCATTTTGATTAAGACCAACTATCATAGAGTTCCAAGATATTAAGCTCTTACAGGGCATTGACTCAAATAATTGCCTTGCATCTTCAATTCTGTTACAGTTAAAATATATGGTAATCATAGAATTTAGCAAGACAGTATCATGTGTTTTGAGTTCATTAAAAGCTTTGGAAGCGTCATCAGGACATCCACATTTAGCATATGTGTCAATAAGAGCACTAGCAACAATAAGGTCATCCAACAGTCCAAGCTTAAAACCACAAACATGCACTTGCAAACAATTTTTAAGGTCATGTGCACAAGCACAGGCATTCAATACACTAGCTAATGTAGCAGAATCCCCTGTAACTCCCTCTCTGTGCATCTTCTCAAAAAGCAATAATGCTTCTAACACTTCATCACATGCCACATACCCTGCTATCATGGAATTCCATAATACAACACAAGGATCAGTTATCAGGTTGAATATCTTTCTGGCATCATCCATTCTGCCACAGTTTGAATATGCTGAAATTAGTGCTGACAAGGAAAAGTTATTACGGTTCTTCATTCTATTCAGAATATAGCTCGCACTATCCAAATCACCACCCTTTCCGTACATGTTAACTAACGAACTTGCCAACACAGAATCAACTTCAACTCCATCGACTATAATACGAGCATGAATTTGCTTCCCCAAATCAACACTTCTTGTGTCAGCACAAGCCCCTAATGCAGTTGCCAAAACAAAGGAATCTATATGTGATGCACCACGCATTTCATGAAAATCCGAGTCTATGAACTCCTTAAACAAGAATAAAGCCACTCCAGGGAATCCCATTTTCGCATACCCATGAATAAGTCCATTCCAAACTACTTCATTCTTCCTTGGCATTTCACGCAAAAGTTTCCTAGCAACACCCAATTCCTCAGCTTTAACAAGGCCAAGAATGACCACATTCCAAGAAAATTCATTCTTGGAAGGCATTAAACGAAACAAGTCCAACGAGTTGTCTATCTTCCCCCATTTCATATACCCTTCAATCATGGTATTCCAAGTGAAGCAGTTTCTGTGAGACATTTCATCGAACAGTAAGTCTGCATCAGCCATTTGTCCACACCTTGTGTACATCTGGAGAAGGCGATTGGCTATTGTTAGAGCAGAGTTAAGGATACCCCTTTTGAGGAAAACGAGGTGGAGTTGCTTTCCAGTTGGAAGAGATTGGTTGCTGTTGACTGTATTGAGCAGTCGAGCACAGGATTGCAAGTCTAGCTCCATCTATGAACATGAGAAGTTTCGAAAATATAGTTTTCTCTTTGAATTGAATAATAAATAAGGGTGTCATCCGTTGGTTCGTTTACATTATGATTTGAATTTATGGTTTTTAATTTTTAAATATGGTTTAAATTAATAAGAAATTAATAAAATAATTTTTATCGGTTCTCGATTTATTAGTTTTAGGTCTTTTAATGGTTTGATTTTTACAAATTTGTAAAAGCTACAATTTGTTAATTATAAACTAAAATACTAAAGTGAATAACTAATCACTAAGTATTGTAATAAAAAAAATATGTAAAATATTACTATATTGTCCTATTACTATTAAATTATTAATATTTGATATTTACGAAAGAGTAAAATAGTAAATTATTATAATCTTATTAGGTTATCGGTTTACCCAATAGTAAAAATCGATATCGAACCAATAACCCAATAATCTTTTTTTCCAAAACCATTAAAAACCTGATAACCTAATAACCCAATAAGAATAAACTAACATTTTTATCGATTCAATTTATTCATCGATTCGATTCGATTTTTGCACACCCTTAATAGTAATACATTATGTGATCATAAAGTTTAAAATGATTAGAGGAAAACTGAAATTTAGCAAAAATAAATCTTCAGGTACAAAAAGAAAAGGCCGTTGATCACACTCATACTCTGCTATGAGTTAATAACTAATTTCAACAATGTTTAGTCTTCTAGCAAAGATTTGAAGAAATTTAGTTTCACTAATGTTGAGATTTGAACTTCATGTTATATTTAAAATATATACTTTTTTTTAAGAAAAAACAGAGGGAGTGAAACACTATATGGTTTAAAATACTCGGTATTTAGTTTATAACAAATGTGGTTGATAAGGTCTACACAGTGATGGTTAAACTAATTTTATTTTTCTGATAAAAAGTTCTCATATATTAACTTTGCAAAAATGAAGGTTTTTGTTTTGAAAGTGTGGTCATTTTACTAGTAGAGATAAAATTAGAAATAAGAGTATTTAGAATAAAATAGAAGTGGCTTCGTGGAGCATAAGATGTAGAAAACGAAATTAAAATAGTTTAGACATATAAAAAAAAGATGTGAAGTTGGTAATAGGTGATATCATGAGAGAAAGAGATAAGTCAAAAAGATATTAAAAAAAAGAAATGATGAGACAGAAAATAAAATAACTTAACTTTACTGATAACATGACCTATATTTGAAATTGTGGGGAAACACAAATTGTGAAAAGAAGGTTAGAAGGCAGTAGTGATTTGTCTCGCTATCTGACCATAAGAAGGTCAGTAAGCAAGTAGTAGTGATTGTTTGCTAATCTTGTTTCTTGCCTTTGATTTATGTTGCTTTCTATTGTTTCTAATATTTCGATTATTATTTTATTTTTTTATAATTTATATTTTATTATGTTTTTTTTTTTTTTAGGATTTTTTTCTTAAGCCAGAGTTCTATTAAAAATAATTTCTTTAATTCTAATATAAAGGTAAATCTATTTATACTCTAAAATCTATTTATACTCTATCCTGTTGGATTATATTGTATTTTTAATTTATAAAATAGGAAAAATTATAAAATTACACAATTTTTATAAACTTAATTACTAGTAATCCCTATCATTTTAAAAAATTACTAAAATCTCATAATTTCAGTTTCTCTCTCCTACTGTTTGATATTAGACTACTCATACCCATGATTACATAATCCACATTTAAAATCTACGCATCAGTTCCATTTTTATTAATTAATGCCAATTTTAAATTTTTCATGTTAAATTTGTATTTCAATTCCAAAAAGGTAAAGATTTGAACTTTCCCCTTTTCCATTTATAGAGTTTATTTGATTTTTTTTCAAATCCTCAATATACAAACTTTAATGACCTTATACTGACACATTAATGCTAAATATTGTCTGTTATTCAAATTTGAAGTATCAAATATGAATAACAATATAGTCACACACACATATTTATATGGCAAAACATGTTGTGTTCAAGTATCAAGTTATCTTATGTTGTATGATATACGAATCAGTCAGTCAGAATTAGTCAATTACATATTCTTAGTTAATTAATTGTAAATTTATTTCACGGGGGAAGAGTTATGTTATAAAGAACATCCCTAAACACAATTTAAAGTTTGGATATTTATACAACTTGAGTTTTGTGGATGACATTGTGTGGCAGGTATAGAGATATCAACTTATTCGCACTTGGTCATACCTAAGTAGATGTGATAATGCGGGTGAAAATGTAGAAATAGGTATCTTGATTATATACAATTTGTTTCTTCATTTAAAAGTCATATGTTCAATGCTATTGAATAATTCGGAAACTATGACGAATTTTTTGAAAAAATCTTAAATTAAATTCACAAAGTTATTGGTTTTAAAAAATATTGAAATAAGTATCAAATAGGTGATCATATACTATTTGATACTGCATTTGAAAATCTTTATTATCAGTTAATACTTGATTTACAGTGCTTTCATATGAGTTGATACTCGGTTTACATGACTTTTTTATAAATTGATACTTGGTTTACAATGATTCATGTAGGTTGTGCTCATAATACAATTTTTGATACTTGAAAATCTGAAAAACGCCTAGCCCTACGAAAAGTATCAACACCGGAGTAATGATTTACTCTATCAAGAACTCATTCATAAAAAAATTATAAAACTTAATTTACTTAATACAAGGAATCAAACTTAATACAAAGATTTTAGAAATATATACTTTAATTTAACATAAAGGAATTTGAAACTCGGTACAATAAAACTTGTTCAACAAAAAAAATTGATGTAAAGAATCAAACTTGATGACCAACTTTGTCTTCTAATTTTTGCATACCGTCTGCTTGCTTTTTCTTCCTTGACAGAAATTCAAAACACCATTTTTTTCTATCAAGGTGTTTTAAAAAAAAGAAGATAACTTCTTGTACTCTTGGGAATAAACCATACGTAATTGATCCACTTCTTTGTTCTATCCGCTGAAGATGGAGGAACATTGTCATTATCAGCAAAGGATTAAGTTAAACTAAGACTAAAAGATCCATAGAAATTTTTTAGTTTGATACGAAAACTGGAGAAAAGAAAAGATAAAAATAGTTTCTTGTTTGGATGAAAAAGGAGACCTACTGTTTTCTAAGATAACTTCAAAAAGGTAATAATTTAAAATTAAACCGTGTAAGGTAAGTAACTAATTAGGTAATTGACTTTGATTGGACTGTTGGCAAAAAAAAAAGGCATAAAAAAAATTGTAAAAAAATCTCTTTCCTTATTTACTATAACTGAATTCAATTAATGATTAACATTAATACATATCATTCACAATATTTTAGATATCAAAAAATTAATATTTTTAATAATTTTAAAAAAATGAATTTTTTTGAAAATTTTTACCTATCAGTTTAATATTTACAAAATTTATACTATAAAATACGGATAACCATGATATTGCCAAAGTCACTAAACTTTAAATTTAAGTTTTAAAGGGCCATATTTCAAAACAGTGGCATCACAAGTAGTTACTAGGCCCGACTCTTACTGGCCCAAACCCTAGACTTCCTCATTAGCCATGGCACAAAATACGCCTCATAGTACAACCATCAGAGCAACTCGAGAAGTAGGAGAGACGACTGCAAAGAAAAATTCGCCGGCGCAGTCCGTCTAAGGCCTATAAATTTTCGGAAGTTCCTCGCAGTTGCGAAGTCTTTTTAACTCCCAAGTAATCCTAATTTCTGTTACTTCTGTGCTGCGGCAATCTGTTTGAAATATTTTTCTTACAGGAAATTTTTTGTTTTACGTCGCAGATGAGGCTGTTAACTCACAATATGTTATCATCCAACATCAAGGGAGTCGCAAATGGATTTCCGTTGAAGATCGAGGTTGTGAAAGTGGTAGAGAAGGAGGTCGATTTTAATATCGACTTCCTCAAGAACATGTTCCATAAAGTTGAATGGAAGGCACTGGTGGAGGCTTCTAGAACCATGGGTTACGCTGAACTGCCTGAAAATGTTGATGCCGCAATGCTCGACTCTGATGATTTTCTTCATAAGTTTCATCATGCCCTTCTTGAGCTTCATCTTGAAGAGGGTGCTTTGATTTGTCCAGAAACTGGCCGGAAATTTCCTGTCAATAAAGGCATTCCTAATATGCTCCTTCATGAAGACGAGGTCTGATTAGTTTTGATATGTTTTGCTTTGGAAATGGGGACTAGGGTTCTTGATAATAGGGTTTAAGGGGTTTGTTATGATTTTACCATTTTCATTGTAACGCGGTTATTGGAAAACGTTGTTGATATTAAGGATTAATCATCAGAAGTTCTTCGTTGCACCAAGCTATCCGAGATTAGAGTTTTGTTTCTAAATTACAAGTGACTAGCTTCTTAAGAGTCCTCTCAATCTAGTTCAAAAATGGCAACGATTCAAGGTTGAGTTGAATAATGTGTTGTGGACATTCTAGATTGCCCTATGTGTAAAATGAAATATGAATATTTCAAGAGCAGTAACATCAAAACATCGCTCAAATTCCTAATACAGGTCAATCTAATGAATGATAGTGATCTCAGATTATTCAATGTACTGGCTGCAACAAAGTTTCAATCAAACAGTACCAAAATTCATCCTACATTTGTATCAGAGTAGATTTGCTCTGTGACAATAGTGAAGTACAAAGATGCATTATTTTTTTACGACATCTATTGTGTACAATTAGCTCTTGCGGGGAAAAAATAATACATCATCATCTGTGCTAAATGAGTTGGTTTCCTTATGCGGATGAGGAACGCGATTTCTTGCGAGGAGTGGTGTCATAGGGAGTAAGAGGCACGCCGAACACCCAATCAAGAACATTCAAGTACTTGGATTTGAAAACATCCCTTTCCATAGCATAACAATGCATGATAATTGCAGTTGCCATGCTGAAGACTACGACATCACCTCTCTTTAATTTTTCAGACTGAGGCAAATAACCAACATCAGCTATGCACGTGACGAAACTCTCAAGTGCCCGAGCAAGGCAGTAGAGTGAAATCTCTATCCTTCTGCTCTTCTTCTCAATTGCCAGGGCCAGACCAGTAGGGAACTGCAAAAAGTTTTTATGTTAGCTTCACAGGGAGAAGTAAACGAATGATTAAGTAATTTAACTAATCAGTCCTATACCGTTCCCAGTGCCACCATGGGGATGTTACACCTCTTGAACAGCCTGAAGAGAAAACATGTCCATAACCTAACAATGAAACAACACATGAAGCTTTGAGATGAACAATCATTCGAAGCATGAGTACTTAAACTTGGAGGGGACCTAACACTGTCGGACAAACGGCCTGAAAAACAAGGGAAAATATTCATAGCAAAGACAATAAAATGCAAATACAACAAATCAAATCAGTTCTTACCAGGCAGATGAACAATACACAGAGAGAAATAGACTAGACCTTGCGGTCCCGAGGAGAGCCTTTGCCAAAATTGTATTAGGCCTGCAAAAATTTCCTCAAAACGTTATAATAACTGGAGATGAAGGAAGATGATTATACAATTATAGAGCTTGGAAATGGAATGGGCTAAAAGCCTATGAAGATGGAAATATACTAGCAAATGATAAATTATTCTTAGTAACAACTATGCTAAAATAATTCTCCTATAATGCCACGGATTTTATCAACCAATGGCTGATCTAAGAGAAAAACAAACAAAACAAGATTTGTATGGAAGAAACCAACATTCAGTACCTTTTGAAGAGGCCTTGACGATGTACGATGAAGGCAGGAACTAAATAAACTGGAAGGTAAACTGGCAGAGCTCTCTTGTAGGCTTGAATTAGAAATGAAATGAAATGTGCACCACATCCTTGATTCTCATGTACTATCTGCATGAACATCCAAAGGGAAAACAGCGCTTTGCAGATCAACAATATCAGAATGTAGATTAAGCTCTTGCAATCCTTGATTACTATGAATCCAAAAGATTCAAGATAGTGGCACCTTTAGGCAAACACATGAAACACAATTAAGAGTCTATTGTTGAGGCCAGTATAACAGAATGTTTGGTTGTCATAACATTTACAGGTAGAGCAAAAGTACATGGAAATGCAATTGCATCATCCAGTTACATCCTCAGATGAAAAATCAAGAGGCTACAGCTCTTTCCTTTTTTTTTTGGATAAAGGTATAAAGTAGCTACAGCACTGCAGGTATTTTTATTCATACGAAGCTAATCAGTGACTTGTGCATCATTATTGGAACTATAAATCAAACTAATGAAAAAAACTTATCCTGTACTTAATAGTTTCAAGAGCTATTGATATGCAGGATTGATAGTCCACACATATCAAACCACATATAGTTCTCCTCTTCAACTGGGTATTCACTATGATAATTAAATCAGAACTGTCCCTTTTTGCTGTAGTACAACTTAAATGCATTTCAACTTAGCCCCAAAATACCACATGAAAGAAGAATGGAAGATATATCATAATTTCCAAACAGAGTACAATAGACAAAAGATAGCGAAAAACACATTTTCCACAAACACATAATAACATCCAGATATTGCATTCGTCTTCATTAGCTCTAGAAAAGTATTTGACAATCAAGCATGCTGGTTCATTGAAAAGCAAAGGATAAAAACAAACAACAAAAGAGGAAAAAGAACTATAATATGGTAAAACATATACAAATCTACAAAGCAGTTTCTTCTGAATCATAAAGTAATAACATAAACTTACTAGAAATAGCCAACATATCAATTTAAGGACTCTTAATAAAAAGATATCGCTCAACTCCCAAGAACCCTTGTTGTAATCTTAAAAATTTATTAATTAAACCCTAACTTTAGAATTACCCAGAATCCCAAAAGCTTTAAGAATGCAAAACAATAAAAATAGAGGCCACGAAACAACCTCCAGCCAAACATCCAACTTCTAGCTCTACACAGAATATTTTAGACTTCTTTTTATCCCACGATTTTATAAAGTAGCAACATTTGCTTTAGAAGGAGCACACCCAAGTAACATGGAAAACAGCATTCATACTTGGACTATTTTCCAGCCAAAGAACAGGAAACTATGACATACCGAGCAGGGTACTTTCATTTGCGGATCCAGTTTAATGCCAATACCATTGGACTTGTAATAATTCTCTATTGCTTCCAAATTCATTACAGAGTTCCCACATGCCAGGTCTTTCACACCCTGCAGGATAACCAAAGCTTTGCCACCGTGTTTGTTGAGAAAGGACTTGTAAGATGGATGCAGACTATCTTGCTTCAATATATAAGCGGACCTGGCATAATAAAGAAAATGTAATATGAGAGAAAAACATTGCCCATTAGAGGATAGGTGTCTCAGACTCAGAATATGCAAATC
>JAPFFP010000080.1:19853232-19867284 GCA_026153255.1 Solanum medicagineum | reverse complement strand
AGTCTTCTGAGTAAATCAGGTGTAGAATTCTGAACTCACTACCTTTTAATCAAAACAATATACCGACAGGAAAGAGACTTTTTATCTTTATTGTTATACCTATGACAAACAAGTCTTTAGACAACTACTTGTAGACAGAAGTTTTGGGTAATTTCTGCAAATCAGTCTTCTGAGTAAATCAGGTGTAGAATTCTGAACTCACTACCTTTTAATCAAAACAATATACCGACAGGAAAGAGATTTTTTATCTTTATTATTATACCTATGACAAACAAGTCTTTAGACAACTAATCATATGGAGCACAAATTTATATCGTTTTCATACGAAAAACATATCTACAACATTAGCACTCTCAATGTATACTATGAAGTGTTAAAAACTGATTTGCTGTGTATGTGTTGTATCCCTTCCTTTGGATATTACAGATTTGACCTCTATGCGCTGTTGCTAACATAATACAGCCCATCTCCCACATCATCAGCAGGATCCAAGTTATATGGGCTGACAATGCTAGCTTGAGTCAAAATGGGAATTTCACTTGGGCTAACGGGCACGACAGCCCAAATAGTTACTTTGGCTCATTGTTGAGATACCTTATCCTTGAATTATTGTGCTTTGGGATGACATACATGCAAAGAAAGTAGTACGTTCATGGAAAGCTTTGCCTTGTATAAAGCCTGTCCATGTTAAATATATGGATATGTATAAGAGAGCTCGAGCTCAGGAAATGCAGTGTTGCTTCCTTCAAAGGAGACACTAAATATGTCAACTATCTCATGGAACCACTGCAAATTGGTGCAGTTTTATGCTTAATTGGTTAAACTGAACACATGTCATCAAGATTATTATAAACAGGGTCCTAGTTACATTTGTAGAAGGGATTGGAGATTAGATCTCAAGACAATCCATAAATCATAAAATCTTGCTGAAACTATAAAATATTATGCAAGATTGTGATACTGTTCTTTCATTGTAGATTGTGACAGATTAACAACAAATTGGAGAGTAACCTGATTCAGAGATGAAAAGTCTACTATTCTTTAAACATATTACCAGATTACCAAATGAGACTATCAGTTTAAACATATTACTCAGTATGTTTTCATATGAAATTGGGTCCCCACAAAAGGAGAAAAGCAATGCTTACAGGATCTGTGAAGAGGATAGACACATAAGGAAAATGTCACCATGAGCCCAAGTTAAAGGCTTGCATATGCGCCCAAACCGCTCACTTTTTATTCCACAGCGGGTTGCCAACACAGCTGCACGCACAAGAATGTAAACTGCCAAGCTTGTGTGCTGTGTGCTACCAGTAAGAAGCATCGATGGCCCTGCAATTGCACCCGCAAGCAATGCTCTCCACTTAGCTGTCCTGAATTTTCAAATAAAGTTTCTGCTTAATCTACTGTTAGGTTAATCATCTCACCAACTCTCAAACAAATGAAATTTTTCTGATTTTCGCGCATATACATATAAACTCACACAAACAAACAATACATTCATACATATATAAGGTCGTTTTTGGATCAATCCAAAGCCCAAAAAGGTTAATCCCTCTCTCTCCTTTTTTTGCTAATTGAATAACAAATTAGTCACATCTATTTAACAAACTGAAAAACATCTGAAATTAACACACACACACCTAGATACAAATGTGTGTGTATCCATGAATATGTATACACTGACGTACCTTCGATGACCTCCCCAGGCGGATACAATTTCATCAACTGATACAAATGTACCAGCGAAAGTGCCAAGGAATAGACCATATCTTAGAGTTTCCTTTAGTGCCAAAACTACATCGTCGCTGCTCGAGACCATTTGCCCTTTCCTAAAAAACGAAAACAAGCTCAAATGAGCTAATCACAGGGGTGAAATTTAGATCTAAATGCTTAGAGGATTCAGAAACAACTTTACTTCGCAGGGGACAATGATTTTCTACGTCCCAGCCGAGAGAGAACAGCGAAGAGAGCGAGGCCACCTTTGAGGCCAGCACCAATAGTGAATCCTTTAATGGAAGCACTATAGATTCTCCAAAGCTTGTCGTAGTCCTGAACCGGATAAGATTCGAGGCTCAGCAAAGAGCAAGATGATGAGGAGGAAGGAAGCGTCGATCGCCGGCAATGCTGGCAGTTCTGGATTTGGCTTTCCTCATCGAAGGAATAGCACGTGCAACGGCCACCGGCAGAGACATCAGCTCCGTCGCCGGACGGCGGCATAGCGGCGGTGGAATGGAAAGCGTTTCCGAAAGAAACTGTGTGATTATCGAAGGGCAAGTGAAAGTATTACACGTATGATTGTAGAATAAGCAGTTGAGGATGACGGTTTTTAAAATGAAATCAATTTTATTTTCTGTTTCTTTTAGATTGTGGTTTTGACGTTTTAAAATATAAATAATATAATTACTTTATTAAAAGAAAATTAAAAAATATTTTAAATTTAATGACTAACAAAAAATAAATAAATGGATAATATTTTTAACTAAATAACGAGTGTACTTTTATTTATTGAGTGATAAAAGAGACAGAATTTTATGGCATATGAGTTGCATAGTGAAAAAAAGGAAATAAATTAGTTGTGGTTATGGATCTACTCTGTCCCGGTGTACTGCGGTCTGTCTTGCTAGAAATTTCACTAAATGCCGTCCTTAAATAGGCAAAATTTTGATGATTCTTTTTTTACTCGTGTCTGACTTTTTCTCTGTCACCTTCAAAATGTGAGAATGATAGCATTTAAAACGAACACGCTTGTTATTAACACAATTATGTGCATATCACACACGCTTATTACTGACACAATTATATGAATAAATATCATGCTTCACGTACAAAAGATTTCACTTTTTCAAATAGGTGATTATTTTAAATGATAAAATTGAAAGATATAATGCATACAAATATATATATTTTTTAATTTCATATTAACTAACATCTACATCCTCCTATTTTGAGTGTGCACAAATAGACATTAGGAATCGTTTGGTTTGAGTGATAAAAAATAAATAGTCATGGGATAAAAAATAGTGAAGGGATAAAATTTAAATGTCTTGTTTGGTTGCCAAGTTGATAATTTATCTCACAATTTATACCATAGTGATGGGATAACTATCCCATATATTTGGGGGATAACTTATCTCATGATAGTTAATCTCAGGATAACTAATCCCGAGATAAAGTTATTTCCAACCAAACGATAGCTTGGTATGATGTATAAGAATAATGTTAAGCGAAGTGTGTTAATAATGCTTGCATTAATTATATATAAAACATTTTTATGCATTGTTTGGTTTGATGAAATTAAAAATAGCATGCATTGCATAAAAAAAATTATTTACAAAAATACTCTTCACATTTATAGTGGGAAAAGATGTAAAAAAAAAAATGGAGGGGCTATTAGGTTTTTAATTATTAATTGGAAAAACTAGGTTTGTCCCCTTTTAAATCAAACTATTTACATTCATGTACCCCTTTACATTTTGTACCCCCATACTATTAAAATTTTGCCCCCTAATATAAAATTCAGGCGTTGACATCATGTGGTCAGCAACTGCTTGTATGATATACCATAGGGTATACATATACCAACAGATCACAGATAATTAAGCTCAATCCTATCTGATACCAATATAGTATAAATATACCGACAAAGTATATAATAAATATATTTTCTGCTAATTTATAGTTTAATAATTTTTTTATTTATTTCTTAAAAAAAATCTTACATATCAATTGGGTATCAATATACCGCCAGAGTATCACAAAGAACTAAGCTCATTCTATATGATACCATTGTGGTATATATATACCACTAGAGTGTATTTTATAGTGTTTATGTTGACGTCAGCATAACATCAGCACACGAAATACAAAGAGTTAAATGGGGAGAAAGGTAAATAGTTTGGGTAATGGGTCCATTAAGGGTAAATAGTTTAGATTGAGTCTGGTAAATAATTTCAAATTAGATCTATTTTGTGTACTTTTTTCTTATTAATTCCTAGAAATCGATGGTATTACGGGGTGGTAAAATTAAACCCACCTCGTTCAACCCGCCCAACCTGTTGAAGTTTGAGTGGATTATATTAACTCAACCCATCTTAACCCAATCTATTTAAAACTAGGTTAATATTCAACCCGAATTGACTCGAGAGAGACCTTGTCAAAATATTTTTAAAACACTTTTTTTTTAATTTGATATGTTTAATATAGCTAAAATAAAGAAAAAGATAATATAGTTAAGTACTAAAATATTAAAAAAGAACAAATAAAGTAAATAAAACTTAGTAAAAAATTGGGTCAAGTTGGGTCTTGACCCGATCTAACTCGTTACTCATCTCATTTTGACCCAAGCAAATGTGGGTTGGTTTGGGTTGGGTCGAGACTCGTTTGTTGTCTTGACCATTATAACTCGCTCAAATTTGACCCCACTTGCCCAATTGTCACCCCTGGGTATTAATAATGCGCATCTAAATACACAATAAAATGTATAACTAATGCAACATAGCATGAAAAAATATACATGGTACGACCAATACATCAAATTAATGCATGCATTTATTTTTCTAAGACCCCTTAAATTATTATAAAATTGAACAAGTAAATATAGGCGTCTTGCGTGACATAATACACGTAAAACATCACATAGGACAGACATGTGTGTTTACTCATTCAACTCTATTCAAGTTCAAGCGGCTGTTAATGCACCCTCAAAATTGGTGCACATAGATACTAATATAGCCAAGTTAGATGACACATTTATGTATCGTGCCAAATTGAAATTGTTTCCGTAAAGGAGCTCAGCATTTTCTAATTTTCTCAGAAACATGGAAGGAAAGGAGGAGAAAGAGCCCATTTTTCCCTGGTATATTTCAACAAAAGAAATTTAAAAAGGCACGGTAAAAAACACAGTTGGCTCATTTACAATATTCTTGAAAAGCAATTGAATCAAAGTTATGGAAGAGAATTGTAAGTTGGATGACATATGCACTATGGTGATTTAAGTGTACAACATACAAATCAATTCAGGTAAGGGGACTATAATGTTCAAAAATTTCAACGTTTTCTTTTTCATTTTTATGTTATCTACATTGGTCTTTGTTCTTATAACTCTTTTTATCATTTGATGAACCTTTTATTTCCCAATAACAAGCAGGCGACCGGCCTGTGTAATAAGAACTTTCTGTTTATCTTTTGGGACAGAGAAGAGTAAAATATAGCGTCAAGTCTGTGAGCCTGAAATCTAAGCTAAGAATTTCATCAAGTGTTGAAGAGAAATTCTAGTTTTCATGTCCAACAAACTAGATCCTACCTCTTTAACATCAAGGTGATGACTAACACTGTAATACAACGCTTTTGTACCTCACCACGTCGCAACAGATGTCCTTCATTCCACTTTGAGAACAATCTTCATGAACTCATAGACAAAGTAGCTTATGGAGGCTGAAGGTAACACCTGAAGATTCAGAAAATGACAAGTGAGAATGGGGAAGTCTTGATAGTGTTACAGAACATGACAAAGATATACTTGAAATTTCGAATACTCTGCAAGTCATTGAACTGAAATGCGACAATCTCTTTAGCTCTGAATGAAGTACTCTTACTGTTATTCAAAGAAAAAGCTACAGGGTCTGTATAATTAAACGAAGGGAACGGGTGAAAAGGAAGATAAAGCAAGACATTAAGAGATGCAACCATCCTAGAATTTTGTTCTCTTAGTTTCCCCTCTTGCTATCTATTTTCATAGATAGTTTGTTCTTTCACGGAAAGGAGATGAGATTTTAAGCCTTAGATTTAATTAAATATAGCTAATTTGGTTCTAATTAACTAATACTATATTTAAGACCTCCATGCATATTGAGGATGACAACGGCTGGAAGTACATTGTATTCAGTTTCTGAGATAATTATCCTAAACGTAATGGCATAGTTACACAGGTACTGTTACCTGTAGTAAACTAGGGATTAGTCCTGCATATAGAGCTGGAACACCTCCATGTTCAACAATCTTTGCACATGTTGCCAAGGCACTCAGTTTAGATGCTCGGCCTTGTAATTGAAGTTGCCTTCTAATAACCTCAAATGGATAGGTTGCGGCTTCAGCACAAGCACCAGCAATGGCACCATGAAGTAAGGTCCTCATAGGTCCCAACTCAAGCTGGTCAAAAGCATTGAGCTCTGCTCCCTGTTGCTTCATATACTCTATTCTTTTTCTGCCTTCAGATGAATGCAAATAAGCTGATTTTAATATGTCATATACACCATAGAAAACAGCTGCTGCTGGGGCCATACTCAAAATGGAGGGTACCAGTCCCTTATAAAGAGAGAAGAATCCTTCAGTTCTGATCACATGTTGGAAAGCTCCAACCACACCACCCAAGGCTTCTCCACCTTGTGCTACCAATTTGGTCCGTATCTGAAAGTCTTTAAATTGTCAGGCAACATTGGAAATAACAAAGCAGAAGCCAGAGAAAAATCAACTTCCCAAAACATTAGGAGGATAATCAAATCTAATAAGGATATTTCCAAAAATAAAAAGGAAAAATCAATAATACGGACATCAGATGATGTTGTTACAGTCTAGACATTCATATTAATCAAAAACAAAAAATTGTTACACATTCTTACAGAAGAAAATGCAAACTACTTCACGACAGCTACTTACAAATTCAAATCAGAGACGTAAAAACTATGTACTAAAACCACACCTTTGA
Source organism: Solanum medicagineum (assembly GCA_026153255.1). NCBI lineage: Eukaryota > Viridiplantae > Streptophyta > Magnoliopsida > Solanales > Solanaceae > Solanum > Solanum medicagineum. The sequence goes on along the minus strand of JAPFFP010000080.1, from coordinate 19,860,578 downwards.
TGCTAATGATTGACAGGAAATCATTCCATGCACGAATTCAAACATGCACTATATTATAACCTGAAAGATACGGGAGAAACTAGTTTGGTCCGTATTAATGATAACAGTGTCCAGTACCCATTTTGTTTTGCTAGTTCCCTGATGGAGCTAAAATTGCTCTATTCTTCCATCTCTTTCCTTGGTTATCTGTTGGACAAAGCTGCTGTACTAAATCTTTCTCCTTTTTTTCTGATCAGTAGCTGCTGTACTAAATTTTATACATGGAATTTTGCTTCTTTACCCCAGCCATATATGCCAACTTCAGTTGGGACCTTCTATTATTTGATTTAGAAAGAAAAATTAAATCCTCAACTTCTCGACTGATCCAAAATGACACATTCTTAGTTTTATTTTATTCTATTCTGTATTCCAAAAGCTTTTCCCATCTTTCAGCACCTTATGCATATCAACAAATAGCAAAAACAAAAAGGGATGTGCTCACTGATCTTCTAGTCATGATTCACAATGATTTGCTTAATAGTGTGTTTTCTTGCTTGGAGTTAGTTTGCTTGAGGACGAGGAAAGCTTTAAAGTTTGAGGAAGTTGATAAGAGTCTATTAATCATCAACCTCTTCGTCCACAGCCCGACGCTTTCCTTCAAACACTGTCCCACCTCCCCAGTCATTTTTTTTTTAAAATTAAGGTCCCACTTCCCTGGTCCTTTCTGCCACTAGCTGGTTTTCCTTTCCCCTTGTCAGACCACTATCTCCTGGCACAACTCACCAAGAAATACTAGAAAAACAAAAAAGGTTTAGAGGCAAAACCTGCTTGAAAAGTTAGAACTCATCAACAGATGAATCAGAAACAGCATAACCACCGAATGTTCATGTTTTCATTCAGCAACTGTAAAATATACGAGAAATAAGACAGTTATGGATCAAAAATGAGATGGGTACATGATTATTGACACTTGAAGATAAGGGATCCAAAATATCAACCTACTTTCCATCAGTTACAAAACTAATTGTTTCATATAAAGAATTTCTTTTTTTTTGGTTGCTCGATTTCCGATGTGAATCAGAGTCTGACAATAAGATATATCCTTTCTACCAGAAGAAACCTATTACAATGAATGACACAGATCAAACTGACAAGCAGCTCGAATTTTGCAAAACCTAAGCCATGAGATTATGTGACAAAATGCCTCTTCTTTAATTTCACATGTTAATTTTATAATTTTAGCCTCTTTTTGGATTTCACTTGTACTTGCAGCCTTCCTTTTTGGATTGCTAGAGGGTGAGAAATTGTATTAAAGGAACGGAAGAACAACTGGCAACATAAGAGGGTGTTAACTAAAGACGAGAAAAGAGCACTCTTGTTTTCCTTTTCTCTTGCTATTTGTGGATTAAAAATATACAAGTAAAGAAAGAAGACAATTACATAGAAAAATGGGACCAGAAAAGAAGTTCTTAAACAGTTCTGTCAATGGCTAAATCTAAATGCAAAAAATAATGCACTGAACAGTTTTATGTGTTTATACACGAAGTAGATGGGCTTAGTTAAAGATTATAAATATCAAAAGGATAAAAAATGCAATTTTCCATATTTCATAACTCATGACTTACAGTGTCCAGTGGTAAACACATCACAGTAGCAGTCACTCCAGCAGCAGCACCAGCAATAAACCGCTCGGCATTAGTAGTTTCTTCATTTCCTGATAATCTGAGAAGTTGCTTTCTGTATGTGTCAAAAGCACAAAAATTAACTGCCTTAAAAGGAGCTGTACGCAGGATATTGACCAAGTTCCCTTTCCAAAAGCCTGTCAAGCCTTGAGTGGCTGCAATTGTTTTGATGAGCTCTAACAGGTGCTTCTGTTCACCACGAACTATATATTCCAGCTTTAGTCTTTCAAGTGGAGCAACAACAGTTCTGCTAAAACAAGATTTATTCAAACAAAGTTGAAGCAAAAGATAATTGTAAGCAGAAACTGAGTTCAAGATCAATGCGAAGTTAACTACTTTAGACGAAGCTTTGAAAGCATGAGTTATCTCAAACTTAAAAATAGAAGGTATATAGAAGGATAAACTAGACTATCTTTTACCAATTTTATGACTATATTAACAAATTTCAGAGAATCAAATATGAAGAAGTTAACAGGTCTACTGAGTTAGTTTATACAATTAATTGTCAACTCTAGCCATCACAATATCAGAAGAACATGGAACAAAAAATGAGAACAGGGAATTGGAAGCATTTGGAAACTTGAAAAAAGAGTAGAGACTAAAAAGGAATAAAGGGGTAAATTAACCACGGATGGATGGCCCAGTCCTTATTCCAAAAAGAAAATGAAAGGACCAATCCTCTCTCTCCTCAATATAAAGCTCCGAATGGATTCAGAATAACAACCATTTCCCGAAATTTCATCTTGGTGCAAATTGCAGAAAACTGCTAAAGATGATAAAGGCAATATGTAAGGTTCAAATATGTACATACCAAAAGGAGGGAAATATTGTTAACTGAATACAAAGTTTAACTTCTTTGTATTCAGAAACAGTACGATTAAGAATAATTTTAAAACATGAGCATAAGGAATATCTAGAGGTTTAATCCAAATTAAAGGATTTTAGTGGAAGTATTCAGATCATAATTGTTTTAGATCAAAACATGATGTTCCTCTTTTTAACTTGAATATATTTTTTGACCTTTCAAAATGATTTAAACCCCTCTCCTTCCCTCCATCAAAATGAAAACATAGGAAATAACACTAAACAAAAAATAATTTTAAAAGATCATAGCATTGTAGAAATATGCATTACTTCATGAGTAAGAGGTCGAACTTTTTGGGTAAACCTTACTTCTGACTCATCTCCATGTTGGAATGGAGTGTAGAAAGTGTGAAAGAAAAAACCTGATGCTTTCCGTTTAAGAAGATGAACATCAAGTTGACAAGATCCAAAAAAAACACAATATTCATCAAAATGGAGAGTCACTGAAAAGTTAGACAAAGTTCTAATGTTTGGATGACCATGCATGCCTTAAAAACATTGATTTATGACTTAACAGAAAATAGGCCCTTGATTTTGAAAGAACCCAAGACAAGGCCAGGATAGCCTAGGTAAAAGGCCCACTACCTCAATGAGGTTGTGGTTTCGAATCACCGAGTGAACAAAATAGGGGAAGGGCTACCATTTGCTCCTGGATTGAGGAGCTGAAGTGGTGAAATCGACCATATCCAAAAAGGAATGTAAGCCCAGACACCACACCATAACCTAAGGCTTCATTCAACATTTTTTACCTTAAAACAACAAAGAAGCATAACTAGACCCATGAAACTTTCATTCATAACAGCAACATAGTGATATCGGATAATCCGAAGGAAATATGTCCACATTGTGACTTGTTTGACATTGCCCCCTGATTTTTTTACTGTTGTTAATCTCTCTTGAATAACCATTATAGCTTCTTACCTTAAGGCAGAAGAATATCAGGATAAATCTCCAACCAAGGCTCATCCATTTCCCAGCACTTATACATGTGGAGAATAATTTACGGAAACCATCCCCTTTCATGCCATTTTCTGCAAATTCACAGTTTATCCATACCCTATTTTGAAAAGTCAGGCCTCTCTGCGTTCTTGTTTTTCTGTTAAATGGAAATCGACCCCCTTTCTCCCTCATATTCACAGCTTTTTTTTGAAATTATCATAGTCACAGCTTTTTGCTATCATATATTTGGAACTTCACGGCACATTCCTTATTTTTAAGATCTCCAGCTATCAAATGCAAGTAAAGATATGATGGTGTTGTAGATAAGGTCAACTGGGAAGGTCTGGAAGCCTTCACAGACAACCAAGACCAAGAGAGACAGCCGACTACCACTAAACAAATAAGCCAAGTTTATACATTCTTTTACGGTAATATGGTTGTGAAAATTTTAAAATTTGCTTTTTCTGTTCATGCCTAGTTTTTCTGTAGTTATTATTAATGAGGCCAAAAGATATAAATACACAACATCCCGTTGCACCCCCGGGAAAACCTCCAAAGTGCCACTTAAAAGTTACCAGCAAGAGAAGACAAGAAAAACGAAATCCTAAGTGGGTCAAATAATGCCCTCGGGCATTTTAAATTTTTTCCTGATATTTTGTCAAAAGAACACACCATCTAGCTCCCTGATCTTTTTACTTTCTTTTGAGATGTGCACAAGGAAGAAAGAAGATTAACTTCAGACGGCAACCAGTTTTACCTCCAAGGCAATATGGGAAATTCCCTACCACAGTTTAAGTATTTACATTAAAGTCAGCTATGTAAGTTTCCTCCAGGCTATGATGAAAATCCACTCTGTTAAATAAAGATTGACAAGTTAAACTCTGTTATAGCTCATCTTGTTTCTTATCTCCACCTCCTACAAAGCATTTGCCATTGTTCTGCCTACTAGACCCCAAGCAATTATGGAGCTACTCAATATACATAGAAAGTTATGCATACTGCAACGACTCTACTCAATGAACACCAAGAGTAATCGATCATCAATCAAGTACGCATTAACCAACGAGTTAAGTCGGGTATATATATCCAGTACATCAATTCCATTATATTCAGATTCATCTCGTTCCAATAAGAACTTGTATAATTAATTTGTTTTTGGAAGTCTCTAAACCAACTTGAAATATCACACTAATTCCTTCACAAACAGTTGTCTAACCAAAAGGCTCCCAGCAAACACCAGACCTAATTTCAGTGAAATAACAACTAAGCTTAATTTTTTACTTAGTTTGAATGCCCAAAACCATGAGTTAGATTATGAATGAATTTCATATGCACTGTTCAAACTAAGACTCTCTATCAGATTAGAGATGTGGTCAAAGTGTCAAGGTTGAAGAGTTAAACTACTTGAGGTTTTGAGTTCTAATTTTCCTCCAAGCAGGGTAACTCAATATATAGTTACGTCGCCCCTTAAGAAAAAAACTACCTCCCCTTACACAAATAGTAATACTTGACAACTTGTAAGTTGTGACTGTGTTACATTCGATCTGTAATCTCTAACTGTGGATTTCCTTGTGTTATGCCACTCCACTCAAAAGAAGAAAAAGTCCCCTCTAAGACTAAGAAAGAAATTATGATGACCCAACGATCTATACAGATAAGAATAACATCGATTAACAAAAACCATAAACTGCAGTAGTTTTTTTTTCCTTCAATCCCAAACTTGGCAGAGGCAAATTATTCCAATGTCACAAAGAAGATAATGATGTATTGAAAACCCGCTCCTCTACATGAAGTAGCTTCCTCTTTTCTCTTATCCCTCCTATATGTCTCATCTCAAAACTCAATCACAACTTCCCAAATGGCACTTACAGCATTTGAAAATAAAGTAATACACCTAATGTTTGGATATCAGCAACAAATTTCAATAACTAATGTGAAATTCCGAATAAGTTAAAACTCCTTCAAGTGTACAACAACAACAACATACCCAGTGTAGCAGACCTTAACCCTACCTCGTGGAGGTGGAGATAAAGAGGTTGTTAGCTCAAGTGCAATAAATCAAGTATTTCCGAAAAGAGAATACGACGATGAAGAAATCTATAACAGTGATACGGTAGAAAAACACTAGCCTTGAAACCATGGCAGCAACTGCTCCTGCCCACAAATGTTTGCTGGTGTTCACTGCACCACGTCGCCGTAACCCAATATTTTGCTTCCTCAAATCCCCATTGCCGTCACTAGACTCCTCCACCCTTGAACTCTCATCTCCATTACTCAACAAACATTCACTAGAACTCCCAACAACCCCAGTGCTCTTCTTCACTGACAAACTCAAACACAAGAACTTACCCCCAAAACCGGCACGAACACTCTTTTTTTCTCGCCGGAAAATTGATCTACTAGGACGACAAATAGGAGAATGTAACTCACTGGAATCATCAATTGATGATACTCTTAGAAAATTAGTTGTAATCGAAGAAGGATTCAATGGTTCAAGAAACAATCCACCAGAAAACAAAAATGTATCTGGATTTTCTAGGAGTGATTGACTTTCTAAGTGTTTAAACCAAATAGTATGAACTCCAGTCATGCTAAATTCTACGGTAAGGTGGAGATAAGAAGAATTTTATTGAAATTCCTTGACATTCAACGGGTAAAAATGGAAGGGGAAATGGCAGTCCCGGACTGAGCGGCTTCAGCCTCTTGTTGATTAGTCCTCTCTTTCAAAAAAAGAATTGACGTGTTTTGTCTTTTTTTTTTATATGAAGACACAATATTTAAGTAAAAAAAAGTAAGATTTTTAAAATTTATAGTTTAAAATTATTTTTAGATATTTGTGTGGTTAAAAATTATTTTATTAAGAGTACAAAAAAAATTTTAAAGGTAAGTTGTTTCCAATTTGAGTAAGCTGAATTTTTTTAAGACGAATCAAAAAGAAAAAGTTGTTCGCATGACATAAGACGAAGAGAGTAATATTTTGAAAAGACATTTTAACATTTCTATCTCCGTACACAAGAGCAGCAGTTAGACGACATGCAGGTAGGGTGAGCATTCTGTTCTTCGGTTTAGTTTTAGGAAATTTTGATTTGATTATTTAATTTTTGATTTTAAAAAAGTGTGCATCATATACCGGATCGAAATATTTCAATTCGAGTCCATTCTTTCAAGTTTGGTTCGATTTTATTTGATTCTTATAAAACAATTTTTTGGTACAAACTAATGAAAAATAAAATGAGAACAAATCTACGTATAAGACTAAAAACTTAAAACATGTTAAGTGATGATGTGCTTCCATGGAACGCTTATTGTGCTTAAAAACTTATATTTAGCTTTACCAAGAACTCGTGCCTTTAACTATTTCTTAAGGAAAACAAGTATGAAGACATCTTTTACATGACATAAATCGGCAAAAATATGTCTGAATTTCTCATGGAAAATAGTATTTCAAGTTAACTATATAAATTATAAGTTTGTTGCTACTTACTTATTTCATGAATGATTTAATTATTAATTGATTTATATGTATATAAATATAATTTTATTTTTTTGGTCTAATATATGTATAATTTTTTTCAAAAAATTTAACATAAAAGTTTCGTTCTTCGGTGAACCGAAGTTTCAAGACCACTACACTGAATATCGAACCGAAGAACCAAACTTTTGAAAAAATAACATCGACACTAAATCGGTGCACCGAAGTTTCAAGACCCCTACAACTGAACACCGAACTGAAGAATCGAACTTTTGAAAAAATAACATCGACACCAAATCGAAGAACCAAATTAATTCGGTTCGAATTTCCATCAATCTCAGATGGAGCCAAAGATTGACTATTTTTTGGCCTTGGAGTATGATGTAATAAAGCAAAATGACTCTTTAAAC
>JAPFFP010000080.1:19832086-19853132 GCA_026153255.1 Solanum medicagineum | reverse complement strand
CCCCCCTCACCCCGCAATGAGCGGGAGCCTTTTGAGGCACTGAGGTATGTTGTTGTTGTTGTGAAATTAATTCGGTTCGATTTTCGATTTTTCAATATTTGTGCCCACCCTTACATGCATGTTTGAATTGTTTATTTTTTTCTTTATTATATGAAGCTTGAGTTTTTTAATTAATATTTTTGACACAGTTATTGATTAACATGTCTACTTCACTTGTTATTAGTTATTTCTTCTACTGCTTCAATTGTGATTTTACAATATTATTCTTAATAAATTATTTTTTTAGTTGCTTTAATTGTAAGTTTGCTACATCAACCTAACTAATTATTTTAAGTCGTATAAATATTAGATTTAGGATAAAACAAATATAAATACAATAATTAACAATTTAAAATTTTAAAAAAATATATTTAAAAAATCAATCAGTGTAAAATAAATCAGGACAAAAAAACATACGTTGGGCACACGTGCTAGCACAGTGAGTTGCTTGTTTCTTTTCCTTTGCTATATGGGGCAACAAATTTTTTTTTTTAATTTTTTTTATTTAATTCTTTAATCCTTTTAAGGACAGTTTATAATGTGTCTACTCTAACTATTGAAATTTACTATATGTTTTTTATTAATTATTTCTTCAGCTACTTTAATTGCATCATCACAATAGTATCTCTAACAAATTATTTTTGTAACTGTTTTAATTGTTATTTTACTATATCAACCTAATCAATTATTTTCAGTCATTTAAATATTAGAAATAGGATAAAAATAAACACAAATACAATAATTAATAACTTAAAATTTTTAAAAATATATTAACGAGATCTATCAATTTCATAAATTGAGACATAATTAACAAGATTTATTTTAAAAAGTTATAACTTTAATGTGAAATTTTGTTGTGTGAATTCTAATTTAATTAAACTACTACTATATGGATACCAAATATTAAGTAAAAACAACCAAATAAATTTTACCGCGAGTGTCAAAATACCATAATTTAAGAGATGCCAAGATTACCACAATTTACCGTCTTTGGAAACTCATCTCATAATTAAATTCGTGATATTAATAATTATAAACATTTATTTATTTGTCATTAACATAAGTATATAGTTTCGTGATATTAATAATTATAAACATTTATTTATTTATTTATCATAACATAAGTACATAGTATTATTTAAATATTTTTAAAAGAATATTTTCCACTCATCAACCAAACATGAGAAATAGTTAGAAATCAACTCATTTTTCAAAAAAATATTTTTTTCCATACCAAACACAACCTTAAATTAGCTTATATCCACTTACGATTGTCAATTTAATTTAATTTCTACCTCGCATCACATGGATGATTTCAAGAGTTCCATGGGACAATTAAGTAAGCATGACTTTTAGACATGCAAATATAAATATTCTTGATTTGGATGTAAATGGATCAACGAAAGAGCAAATTCAATTAGAAAAACAGATAAAAATTTAAAAAAAAATTTATTAGAGCGCACCTTAATAATTCAAAAAAAAAATTCATATATTTTGTATCAATCTTTTTTCTATCATTTATTAGAGGGCGGCCTAATAATTTGCATCGTTATCACTAGAAAGTTGAAAAGAAAATTACAATATGATGAAACTATATAGAAAATGTTCCTTAGCTTTTTCTCGCTGTTTTCCCTTATCATACTTTCCAAAAATTACTTTACTACCCAAAATAAAAAAAAAATGTGAGAAAAGATTTCAGAATAAAAAGAGATAATTATTGTACATCACCATTCGATTAAAATATTTACCAAAAGAAATAATTTGTATAGGCATATATAATTCGTAAACATTTTATTTATAATCAAATTATATATTTATATTTAATTTTTAAATGAATCATAATATATATTTAATATATAACTTATTTATAAATAATCTATATTGTATAATCTGTGTATACCTTATATGGCTTTGGCAAAGCTAACATGTTTGGTCATGTATTGTTTGTTAATTTTTAAATTTTTTTATATAAATAAAATATGACTACATTTATTATAACTTAATTAATTTATTATATATATTTAAAATTATCTCAAAAATAAAATCAATCACCATGCTAATAAAATCTTCTTATATTTCTTCCATATTGTCCACCCCCACCCCCGGACCCCACCCAAAAAAGGCGTGAAAAATATCTCCGGACACCGACTTATAAATACCGCATTCCATTGGCGCCATTACATTTCGAATGTTCATTCTCACAGACTGTACGTTCAACTGATAGAGAATTGCAGAAAACGATCGCTTCGAGATTCCTTTTCTAGAATTCTCTCTCCGATTCAACCCGAACACTAACATCATTGCTTTGTGATCGACAAGGCCACAAAAAATTAATAACGTCGAAGGATTCCTACTTAGTGTATGTAGTGGAATTCAGAAAGTATTTGAGTTTGATTCGAAAATGAGCAAACTTTTAGGATTATCAGGCATGAAAGGCCTTGATCACTTCAAATCGCTTTCGGGATCTGGTGTAGGAGCTGCGAAAACGATGTCGATACCTACGCGCATGTCTTCGGACGTGGTTTCTACTGGAAGTTTTGCGAATTTGAAGCTAACAGCAGGTAGCCAGTATTTTGATGTATTAGCTTTCTAAATTTTCTGAAGAAATGGATACATTTTCTTATAAATTGATCATGTTTCTTCTATCGTCGCCAGAGAAATTGATGAAGGAGCAAGCTTCTGCTAAAATTGATCTGCAATTGGCGGTAAATTGGTTAAGTTGAACAAAAACTCTTGGTTTGTGTTTATGTGTATGTGATTGTGTTTGCGTGTATCTTTCTGTGTCTTTCCTACTCTGTGCATGTGTCACAGATTCAGCTATCAGGTGTTTAAACTTAACACAAAGACCTCTATATGCTCATACAGCTGCAAATATTAGGTTTCAAGTTTAAATTTGAACTTAAGAATTAGTAATTTGATTCTAACTATGTGCCATCATAGTACAGAGCTCTAAATTGAAGAAGTTGACTGAAGATGTTCATATGCTAGAAGAAAAGTTGCAAAATGCATACAATGAAAATGCTAAGTTGAAAGTGAAGCAGAAAGAAGACGAGAAGCTATGGAAAGGATTGGAATCTAAATTTTCTTCAACAAAGACCTTGTGTGATCAGCTATCTGAAACTTTACAGCACCTTGCTGGTGTGGTTCAGGATGGTATGTAGGCTGAACTTTCCTTTGAAGAATTTCCAGATGCAAAACAAATGGAACAAGCCTTTCTAGTTTTTTAATATTATTTTTCTGATTGTGTCCTTCACTCTACAGCTGAGAAAGACAAGGCATCTTTTGAAGATAGACAATCTGCAACTTCTGTTGTTATTGATAACTTGCAGGACAACATGAAATCCCTCTCTTTGAAGTTGGAATCCTCTGAAGAAACTGTTAGAAATTGTAAGTTAATAAATACTTTATTGTGCGAAGATCTTATCCTCAATTGAGAAATTCTAAGTAGTCAGGAATCAGATCTGCTGCTGAATAACTAGAGAGTTATGCTTCTTAGATACTAATGTTTATAGTGCATGTTTTTGATTGTCACTGAAGGTAAAAGGGAGCTGAATGAACTTGGTATTGAGAAGGAGAAAATGGAGAACTGTTTCAGGGTTGAACAGAGCAGATGTATCAGTGTAATTGAGGAGAAAGGTAAATAGCTATTACCTAAGAGCTTTCGTGCTTGAGCCTCAACTTTCCAGAAATAGCAGACGTTGAATAAAAGATGGTCTAACTGTCTGCATCTGCAAGCTAATCCCCTCTTCTTTTTTAATTATTTTTCTTTTACTTCTGTTGTCTATCAAATGCCAGTGCCCTTTGATTGGATTTAAGATGGCCTTCACTGAAAAAAATTACTCAAGCAGCTCAAGTTCTATTTCACTTTAATTACATGATCGATTTGTTTGTGAACAATCTATGCCTGACTACTCTGTAGCTATACAAATGCCCATAGTTTCTCCTTTTTGAACCAAGTGGGTTGAAATTCAAGTCTTTTTTTGAGAATATAGCTGTTGAGTTCCACATCGTTTCTGGGATGGACACTTGGGCATCCTCACCTCACGAGCTAGCTTTTCTATATGAGTCAAGCCCAAAGTTCATTTTCTTACCATGGCATCCGAGCAGGCAAAGGTCTTGGATTTGAGTCTCGCTGCTCCCATTATTTTTTAAAATAAAATTTCACATGCCTAGCTCATGAAAAGTAATCAGTCCCGCACGTGAGGGGGCATGTTGAAGAGATAACGAAGTAAATATAAGCGTGATCTCTCGAATAACTTAAACATTTAGATGAGACGAGCACACACTTCAATAAATAACATCTCTCTTGTATGTTACACTGCAACTGAACTGTTCACGGTGTTTGAAAACAGTTCATTTGACAATTCAGTTGAAGTCATCTGTCATTTGACGTTCTTCTCTATCCATTGGAGTTCATACTGTGTGCTTTAAGATTCTTGTAACAATAAGACTTTCAGAGTCTTAGTTTCTCCAAAAGAGGTGTTAGCTCTTAAGGAGCAGTTACCTTGTTAATCAGAAAGGGAAAGTTTTCTTGTTATGCTTCATTCTGTATCATAAATGTTCTACTGCTGACATATATCTAAACATCTCTATTCTTGTGATAATTTTATCTCTTGGTAACTTTCTCAGTTCCAAATACTTTTCTCCCTTTATTTACTTTTTTCTTTATTTTATTATAAGATGCCATGATCAAGGAGTTTGAAGCTACTGTGGCAGTTAATGGACTTGCAGTGGAGAATTTGAAGTCTAAGTTGGAAGAATTACGTCTTGAATCAAGATTAAAAGAAGATGAACTGGAGGACTTGAGAACTGTCAAAAAGAATTTGGAGACAGAAAAGAGTGATCTTGTATCTAAAAATACCGAATTTGCTAAACGATTAGATACATCACTTCAGGAGATAAAGAACCTTAATGAGTTTGTGAATGAAATGGTGGTGAAGTTTACTGATTTGGATAGTCAAAGTCTTGTCTTTGCGGAGAAGATTATTCAGCTTAATGCTTTATTTGACTCTGCTTTTGAAATGATGAGAGAGAAGGGGGAACTTGCTGCTCGGCATGCTCAACAAAAGTTTGGCAAGCTCCAGGATCAATATACAAGCATTACATCAGAGAAAAATGATCTACAGTTGGCTAACAATGACTTGAAGGATAAGGTCGCTGCACTTCAGGAAGAGCAACAACATGTGATGGTGCAGCACTCTGAAGAATCCCTTTTAGCAGAAAATCATATTAGAAAATTAGAATCTGAAGTAGAATTGCTTATTTCGAAGAAGATGGAGATGGAACTGCAGATTAGCAAGCTGAAGGAGAATATTGTCACTCTATCGGATAATTCAAAACTATCGGAGAATGAAATGGTTAATTCTTCTCACGAGATATTCATGCCTAGTAGCAATATCTGATTAAACATAACAAGCTCAATTTTCATATCTTGTAGCAAAATTTATCATTGAAACTCTCCGAGATGGAAACAGAGAACAAAGACCATATTGGAAAACTTCAATCAGAGATGCAGAAAAAGGAAGATGAAATTCATCTTTTACGCAAGGAAATTGACTACTACACAGAATCAGTGGATTCACTGAAGAAGCATGTTACAGAGATTAACAATAAATTGGAGGAGAAAGATGAGCTTGTTCAGGAACTTCAGGACAGGGAGAAACAATTAGAAGCTGAGAAAGAAAAGGTTTTCCTATGGATACTTTTAGTTCTAAAAACTCTATTATAACCAATACAATGTGCTCGAATGACAAGTGTTTTGCACCTTGTGCAGATTCAGGCGTCTTTGCTTGCTGCTGAAAGCAAGCTCACTGAATCTAAAAAGCAGTATGATCAGATGTTAGAAAGCAAACAGCTAGAACTTTCAAGGCATCTAAAGGAATTATCTCAGAAAACTGATCAGGTTAACCCTTAACTTGCTTTTTCTGTACTTGTTTGCTCCTATCCTATAAGTTAAACCCATAAGATCTTTCTCAGGCCATCAGTGACATCCGGAGGAGGTACGACTTGGAGAAGTTGGAAAGCGTCAATCAAGAGAAGGAGAAGGTAGCTACTAATTCTTTTGTTAAATGACATTTGAATGGAAAAGTATTGTCTGCCTTTCGCTTGATTTATTAATTTTCAGTCTGAAAAAATTGTTGCGGAGATAGAAAGGAATTGTGAATTAAAGCTGTCGGAATGCAGAGAAGAATCTAAGAAGAACTTGAAGTGTGTACAGGAAGAACATGCTACTTTGGTATGTGTGGGAAAGGATGCACTGTTACTGTATATTTCTTTAGGGTCATGAAATCTTCTATATTTTCTTATGAATTCCAAATTTGATGGTCTGATGATTCTGGTTATGCACACAATTCAGTTTTTTCTTTGTGTATTCTAGTTTGACTCCTGTCAGATATTAGTGTTGCATTGAAGTTCAATATTTTTTCATGATTCTCTTAGTTGTTAAGATTGTAGGGAAACTCTTGAGAACAATGATCTTCATCTAAAAGTTTTGTGGTCATTTATATGAATTGTTGAATTTCTCGTGATTCTCTGGACAAATGAATTTGGGATCTTGCTTAGATCCTTTTAGAAACAGCTTTTCAAAGATAAAATGATGTTTAAGACTCGAACATGATTTTTAGTTGTTTGTACTAGAATTATGATTGTGAGCGATCAACTTGAATGTGATTTTTTCACGTGTTTGTTGTAATACCTTCTTCAAGGCAGCTTTTACCAAAATCAAACTCTATTGTATTTCCTACATAACCTGTTCGCATGCTATAGAATGTAAAATATCTATAGAATATGTTGGATATGATTAACTTGCAATCAGTCAGTAGGATCAGATAACAAGTTAAAAGATCATTATACTAATCCCATGGTCACATCTAATGGATTACATTTTGCCCATCATGTATCCAATGGGCAGTTAGGCTAAGTATGCTGCATAAGAAACATAAAACCTTCTGTTTTCTTTACTATATAAATCAGATGAAGACCAACATTTCTTGGGCTTCAAAGACAGAAAGTTGTGATTATGTTGAAAACAGACTTCATTTAGCCTATGCTGAAGTATTTTGATGCAGGTATGTCATATTCAGCAAGAGCACAGCAAGAAGGAAATGAGTCTTGTTGCCAGTCACAATGAAGAGCTAAAACGTTCCCGTGTTCAGTATGAAAATGAAATGAGAGAGGTATTTTTAAGCTTAGGTTTTGTGTCTTGGCTAATTATTCTGCGTGTATATTGCCTTAGTCGCTGATGTATGATAATTATCTCAGAAAACTAATTCAATGAAGAATGAACATGAAGCTCAGTTAAGAGCTCTGAGACTTGAGCATGAGGATGACTGCAGAAGACTGAAGGAGGAGTTGTATATGCAGAAGTCTAAAGTATGTTCTTATTGATTTTTCTGTTCACTTTGAGTTTTTGTCTTACTGTATTCATGTCTCATCTCAGGAGGAGAAACAGAGGGCTCTGTTGCAGTTGCAGTGGAAAGTAATGGGAGATAATCCAGAAGAGGAAGAAGTGACTTCAAAGAAGGTTTGACTCTTTATTCATTAGATAAGACTTATCGCTGCCCATCTTTTACCCAATTGCTATCTGCAATCACTTCGTAGTTTAGTGCTTCCTTTCTGATTCAGAAGATACTTCATGAGGATTCAAATTTGATTATCAAAGTTTATTGTGTTATAACTAATGAACTACCCATTGTCAGTTGTCTAACCATATCAGCTATACAAAGTCATTGTAGTTGAAACACTAACATATATATCGGCTGATTGATCAGTTTTTTGATTTATGTATACAAATAAAATATGATCTCTCCCGTATTAGGTAACACGTTTTGTTTTTCATAAGGCAAGGTGAACCCATATTTAGGTAACACTACAACTACAGAAATTAATTTGTGTTTAATGGTTGAACCTTGTATCTTCTAATCAGTATCATGCTGATCACCGAGTGTAGCTACACATTTTATTTGTCTTTCTGTGATTGTGGATATGACTGCTCCATATGAGAACAAATAAAAAGGACTCCAAAACCTGACCTATGACAGAGATTTTTATAATTTGTTATGTTTCTGATCTGAACTGAAAGAGATGTGGAAGGATCAATTTGGTTGTTACTTGAGGGAATTCTGAACACTTAAAATACAACTCAATTTGGATAATAAATCTAACATCAACCATCATTGCTGAAAATTTGTGAAATTTGCAGAACTACTCTTGCTCGGCGACAAAAAGAAACCAACCTGATAGTGGCAAACCACCTGTGAGAACTGAAGCTAAGGATATGGTAAACATGCAAAGCGACGGATCATTCTGGTTTTCTTTCAATTTTCTTAACTAGCATGCTGATCTTAGCTTATGTTTCAATATTTTGGTAGGATTCACATTATCTGGCTGGAAGTCAAACACCTGTATCAAATTTGTTGAGGAGAGTTGAGCAGGTGAATACAGGAAGTCTGCCCCAATGTAGCAGGAAGGTTAGTGGTTAACTGCAGTTATCAGTAACCCAAAGAGTTCAGCTTAATTAGCTTTCCGCAAAATTAGTTTGAGAGAAAGTAACACCTATAGGTCGTTTGGTAGAGTGCATTGGCAAAAATAATACATGCATTAACTCTTTGCATTAGTAGTACCTTGTTTGGTATACTTTTTCATATTTTGTATAACTAATGCTAGCATTAGTTATCCATTCTATTGTGAATTAAGGTGTGCATTACTAATACTATGGATTTCTAGGTATTAGTAATGCAATGTTTTTAATGCATAAAAGACCCAATTACCTCCTAAAAAAATTTTCACATCTTTCCCACCATAATTGTGGAGGGTATATTTGTAAAAAGAAAAAGTTATGCAATGCATGCTATATTTAATCCATCAAATCAAATAATGCTTATAAATATTTTATGCATAATTAATATGCAAGCATAGCTAATACATGCATTACTAATGCAAACATTATTAATACACTTTATTTAGCGTTATTTTTTATACACTCTATCAAACGACCCCTTAGTTCTGTAGAATGAGTTAGCTGATGCTTTATCACTTAGCATGCTCTTTTGTGGATTCATTTTGCACTAGATAATAATAGGTTCTAGCATGTGGCTTACACTCTGATTTCATCTCCTTCGGTGGAGATACCTTTTTAATATCTGGATGGTTAACTCAGCATTTAGCCTTATCAATTTATATTGACACACCTGAATTCGTCTGCATGTCCTATCTCACTGTTTTTCCTCACTTTGTAAATTCCAGGTGACTCATCATGAGTATGAAGTTGAAACCACTCATGGAAGAACAATCACGAAACGAAGAAAAACAAAAAGCACAGTCATGTTTGATGTATGTAAAATTGAATTCTTAACAGCATTGCTGGCCGTCACTACCTGATTCCAGTATGTCTGTTACTAGACTGCTGGCCTGCCAATGTGTATGATGAGTCTAACTTCTATATTATACTGTATTATGAAAGGATTCATCAAAGCAAAAGAAGAAAAGGACACCAAAGGTGAAGACTCCCAAAGAGATTATGAAGACTCCCAAAGAGATCATCAGGGTATGTCTAATTCATTTATCTGCTGTCTCTTCACTTGCCATCTTACCAGATTCCAGTCTATCGAAATTACCACCTGTTGTTATCTTTCTTTGCGAACGTTTAGAGAAGCTTAGCTTTATATTTGCTGTACTATGAAAAAGGTTCATCAAAGCACGATAAAAAAGAGACCAAAATCAAGATCCCCGGAGAATTTATCAAGATATGAACCACTATTTGACCCTGTTGTGTTTTCACTTTTCATTCATGGTCCTTCAGGCCTTAATCTAATAAAACATTACATCTCCTTAATTGGTGCCTTGAAAGCTTAACCAGCTAAAAGAGTAACAAGATACAGACAAATCTCCATACTTAAGTTCAAAACTAGTGCTAACATCCATTACTTAATTTTGAATGTAGGGCATTAAAAGAGGTCAACCAAAACCTGCAAACATAGGTGATTTGTTCTCGGAAGGATCTCTGGATCCATATGCTGATGATCCCTATGCATTTGATTAGAGGTACTATTAATCATTCCGATTGCAGAAACCTGAGAAATAAAACTCTATATCTCTTCTTGTCATGCTGTGCTGTACACTATCAATCAGGTCCTAGTGCATTCAATAGTTTGTCTATCTAATGATACAGCCACTGAGAGAAACACAGATGTCTGATCTAACATTTTTTCACTTGTTGGAACTTGGAAGAAAGAATTGAGTTTTATTTTGTTCTGCTTGCAGAAAACCTTTGAGAAATAATAATATACTTTTGTTCCTGCATTCAGCCTATGCTGCATTGAATAAGCTTCCTCCCCCCGCACCCCACACACCCCCAAAATATATGGCTATCAATTCAACGGCCACAGCTTTCAGCAGACATTTCTTATGACTTGATTAAAGAGTAATTAATTTTATGTGCTTTTGCAGCTTTATCAGGAGTGTTGCGCATTACATCCTTGTTTAGTTTTCTTGCTTTTTTTGGGGGTTTGTTATCCGGTGTTAGGTACCCACATTGGAGCCCGATTATTTCGAATTAGTGCCGCATAGACCCCATTCGGAGGGAAGCACTCCCTACCAAGAATTTTTTCATATTCAGCCTGGACATTTGGTTCGGGGAGAATCAACCCATTTAGTGCACCACATACTTTGGTGGTAGCTTTCTTGCTTTTATCTGTGCCCTTCCCACGTTGATAATATTATATGACAAAACTCTTGATCATTAATTTTACCCCTTCTCAGGTGAAGAAGTGTACTATTCCACAGTGCTTTATCTGAAGTGAACTTTGACCTGTAAATTCGTGCATGCTAATTCTTTGATGGTAGGCGGCATATATTTGGCTGTTTCATACATAGCAAGGAATTATACTTCTTTTTATCGCTGCAATTAGTATGTGAAGAAATTAAGGGGAAATTAACTTGATTAGAGCTCGATTGTAGAGGACCCTCACCAGTGTAAAGTTACCAGCTGCTTAGAACTACATATATTTTTTGTTTATTTGCTTTATAAACTGTATAATATTAGCTTCGGTTATCGGTTTAGCAGGCTATGTGGAGATTACAATAGATTAGTAAGACTAAAGCACAGAGCCACCATGGCCACCGGCTTCTTCCAAACATATGCAACCGTAAATAGTACTAACCCCCGTTTTCGACGTAGCGTATTTAAGGTTACAAGATCAAAGAGTATTTTGGCACATAAATTCAATATATGAATATAAGATTAAAAAGTTTTTTTATTTGTTAAATTTTATGTCAAATCATGTCATTTTTTTTAAAACAAAGAAAAAATATTAAATATTAAATAAGTATATAAAATAGTACAATAAATGTATAATTAACTTTTACTTATCATTATTTCACTTTTCGAGATTAACTTAACTAAACTTCAAAACTAAATTGAAGTACACTTTACCTCCTCAGACCCCTACTTGTGGAATCCAATGGATATATTGTTGTTGTTGACGATAACTTTAATAAATAAAATTATGACAAATAAAAATATATGAAGAGAGTAGTGAAGTATCTGCTTATTCATGCCCACCGACTGCGGCAGTTACACTATGCTTTTGCGATGGTAACGGAAAAAGGATTCTCCCTAGATATAGTAAGAGTATTATTTTCTCTATTTAGATTTAGTTCTCAAAAATTCTTTAATTTATTTTTACCTTTACTTATTATTTTAAATAGAAAAATAATTCTACTATATCTTAATTTATTATTATTGAATTAATATCTTTAAAAAATACAGTAGATAAGTATGTTTGAATTTAATTAATAAATATAAAATAATAAATTTACTATATTAATAAATTTTTTTTAATAAATATGTGAAGTCAAAATTTAATGATTAAGTAGGAAATATCATCTATATTTTAATAAAATATCCATCATGGCATCATCCATGCCTTCTGATTTTGTCTGCGGGCGGCTGAAAAGATGGTTTCGATTTAAAATGTAGCTTATAACGTGATATCATGTTCGTTTGTTAGGGAGCACTATGGTAGTTACCAGTTACCACCGTATTAAACTCTATACCCTTCGTTCCTATTTAGTTTTCGGGATAAAATTTCGTATAATTTTTAAAAAAATAATTATAATTTGACCAGCATATTCTTTATTACTATTCTTTGATTTGTATATATTTATGTGCCCTACAAATTAAAATAATTAATGCATTGTATAAAGATGGAGAAGAGTAATTGATTTTTTTTAATCTTTTAAAATATTTTTAATATACATTCTTTGTCTCACTACAAGTAACATGACCTTGGAGAGTCGAAAGAATTTTTTTTTTTATTGTCATTATTCATATCTTTAAAATATTTTGAATTATTAATTATTTTGACTTAAGTATGTAGTTTTTAAATATATGAATTTTATTATTAAAAAAATTCTATCCACGTTTTAACTAGAAAATTACATGATCGTAGCACTTCTAATCGTATCACATAAAGTGTGACAGAAAGAGTAGTAATCAAAGGCAAATCACTTACCACGAAGAAGCAAAATGCCTTCTTCTAATAATTTATAAATAAATATATATACTATGTGTGGGAGTGAGGTGTACATACATCAAGACTTGAGCTTTATGAAATATGAAATAAATCTTTGGCTTTGCCTTGTGAAAACAATTGAACAAAGTAATCAATAGAGTGTAGTTGTAAATTGGGATATGTTGGCCTTCTCTGAGGTTTGAGTATCATTTACCTATGGAAATTTTGTACTCCAGTTAACTACTTGGTTGATTTGATATAGTTCCAATCTCTGCTTTTTAAGACTTCTCGAATGAATTGAGGCAACCATGAACCATATAGATCCGTTAGATTGATCTTGATTCCACGACTAAATCTCCGATCCCTGAATCATCTAAACGGACTAAGTAGAAGATCCAACACAAAACTTGAGCAACTTTTTGGGGCATTGCTAATCGCTGACTCTGTCTGAATAGGGAAAAGAACTGCCTGAGTAATCTGAGTCTGAAGGAAGGCATCAGCCAGCATCTGACCAAGCTCGACTTGTGCTAGTGTGGTAATGTGCACATAATCCATCCCAACAGGGAGCCCTTTGGCATCAATAGTTCTCACATTTGGAAGATTAATGCTCAGTTGAGCTTTCCTAACTTGCTCCATATAAGACCCTAGAGATGATGCCAATGCCACCTACATCCCCACCAACCACCAAATAAAATTAGCCAAAGGTATTCAAATTTGACTGAATAAAGGGATGGACCACTCTTAACTAACACCAATAATGACATTAAAGAGAGTTGTAAAGGATTGAATTTTGAACTACTAAAAAGCTAATCCTTCACTTTCATTTGTCCACGATGAACTTTGTACACCTCTTAAACGGAGGAACAACTTGGTTTGCTGAAAAGGAAAGACAGTATTCTACTCCACCTTAAACTTTTAGGTACATGAATAGAGACTGACCAGCTCCATCTGAGAAATTGGAAAAACAAAAGTGATACTGAAAGTACGAGAGTCAAATCACTTATTTTCCATGTCAATTCAAGAATTAATAATTAAGACGGAATATTATATGTTAAAAACTAATAAAAAGTACTTAAAAGTTAAAACTTTTTATAATTTTTTTTAAAAAAATTACTACTTGTAAAAACTTTTTCATCCCAGAATACTAATAATTGTCCTACTTTTGACACTAAATAATATATTTTTGCCAACTACTCCATTATAATTGAATGACTAAAGATATTTTTTTTTTACCTGAATCACAGGCAATGTAGGTGACTGTAGATCACGGATCACATTCTTGAATAATCTCTTCAATCTGAATCTGTATAATTTAGCATCTTCAAGAATAAGAGTATCACTCTCACCTTGGTACCACAGCAAAGCTTGAAGTTTCCCACCTCCTTGTAAAGCAGCTTCTGTTCTCCTTATCATATGATTATACAGAGCACCCCCACGAGCCCATTCACTGATATTTGTTCCTCCAATAGCACAAGGCACCAAACCGATCACTCCGATATTTGGATCTCTCTTCAGAAGTGAATTGGCAAATGACATACCTGGCCCAACTCCACAAACTTTACCCAAATCTATGTCTTGATGAAGTGGTTCTTGAGCCTCAACCCATTGAAATCCTGCATTGAGTCTGAGGATGTTTGGGTTGGATTGACATTCTGGTGGAATTACACCATCCCATGTCTCATTAACCATGCCATTTTGGCCATGGTTAGTGACACCACCTCGGCCGGACATGTTGCTTTGTCCGGCTAATATGAATATGTTTTGGACCAGTGAAGTTGAAAAATTTGCTAGATCTGCTGGATTCACCCACCTGATGTGTGTTAGAAGTATTAACCAAAGAAAGGGAAGCATTGTTTTCTTCAGATTGAGGCAAAATTGAGACATCAAGCAAGTGATCTGCCCATAAGAATATAGGAAAGGCAAGGTGGAGTGTGAAAAGGTGAGTGGAGATGCTGCCTACTGGCCCATTCTTTAAGCAAAGATGTGTTGATTTATTTATTACAATTGTGTTAGGATTTATTTTTAAAATTCCAAACCTACTACTTTAATTATCAACTGTTGAATAAGACTAGGTGACAAACATTTTGGCTTTCAAGTTTCCACATCTAAGCATTTGTCAATTCCACCCAATAATCTACACTACTGTTTTCGTGGGCACTTTTGATTCATTAATGTCCTTTAAGATCACTTTCATTTCCACATCCTATTCTAAAAAAGTGACTCATAATATTGATCTAGGTGTCTTTTCCTTTCTTTTAAAGAAGGTCACAAAAGCAAAGCCATCATATGCACAATTACTGTAATTAGATGCCCCTCCAAAAAAAAAAAAAAGATCGCAACTTCACTTGCAATACTTGTCCCAAAAAAGGAACAAAAGTGAAGAAAAATTAGCATCTTTTACCCCATGGGCACTAACTTTACCAATCCTTGAGGAAAAAGAACATATTACTAGATAGAAACAAGATTTTATCCAAGGATAGGCCAATTCACAAAGCATCACATTACCAAGGTCAACGAGAAGGCTGCACCAGGGGTGTGAGATGTAGACCGTCTTTCCTAATGCGAGCATTAATAATTGATTCCACCTATACTAAAATTAAAAGAAGAAGTTTCTCTCCCTATTTTTACTGGTGAATCCCTTTCCAGACATGAGATCTAGCATTCAATTGGAAGAAAACAACAAATGAGAAACTCTAGGAAACCGAGATTACTTGCACGAGCCAAATGGAAATAGAAGAGTAAAGCAAGCAATCTACACATTTACAACTATAACACTATAAGATACTAAATACAGAAGTATTATCCATGATGCAGTCTAACGAATCAGAAATATGTTCCATCGCCATTGAAGATAATTCTCATGCTAGATATACAATAAGATTCAAAAATTTCCATCCTCAAACGGAACACCACCAAGTTAACCAAAAAAATCACACAATACTTCTCAAAAATCTGCAGTACTTCGTTCAAATCTCAGTTCTCAAGTACTCCTGCATCCATTGATTAATCAAAGGATACACTAGAATTTTACACTAGCAAACAATGAAACAAATACACTTCAATGAAGAACGATATGTGAACAGTCAACACAGAACTATTGAATAGAATAACAAAATGAATCGAGCAACAGTACTGGTATCAATTCAAGGCGAGCAACAGCAGCATGGTCCAAACGGAGAGTAAAACGATAACTTGAATCAATAACTCCGTCACACTGCATTGTTTGAGCCTCTTGTTCTTCATTTTCTCCTTCACTATCTCCATCTTCAATTCCATCACCTCTTTCAAATTTTCCTCATTCTGAAATCATCAAAAATGAAAAACTTCAACAACAACAAAAAATTGCTATCTATATATTTAATCAAAAGCATGTAAAACAGAGCGTAACAAAAAGAGATTGAATACCTCATTTTGGTTAAGATTCGCAGAATTGAGAGTAGTATTTTTCAGCGATGAGATGAGAATTGCAGATTTAGCACATTGAATTGCGACTTTCGGCTTGAGAGTTTCAGCTATTTCTCTTCCACTTGTAACGTCCTCCATTTTTCTCGCTGTTTTCGCGCTCTCTGCTGCTTTTCCGATGAATTCAATTTGGAATGGAAGCGACGGAGAAAGTGCACTGGTTCACGCCAAAGGTATTTTTCCCTCTACAAAAGTACAATGTATATTGTGCAAATTGCAATTCTATTACGTCTCCAAAATATTTGAAACTAAAATTTGCGTTGAAGAACTTATTTTGTTATTATTTTGTAGTTCCGAATATTATTAGTCCCAAATTTCAGTGATCATCAAGAATTTTTACTTTTTTTCTTTTGATTCGAAAATTATGTTTGATCATAAAATTTTGAAAAACAAGTTACAATTCAATTTGTTTGAAGTTAAATTTAGAAATTTAAAATATATCAAAAAGTTGCTTTCACTTTTGTCGTTTTGTATTTATGGCTAAAGACAATTGTATTTTTGAGTTGAAAAATAAAAATAATTTTTTTTTCTCAATTTTCATGCCAAATGGGAAAATGTATAAAATTTTGAGTTAAAATCAATCTTACAATTATCAAATAACTTTAATTTTCATTATTGTGGTGTTTAAGCATGGGCATGGTACGATATGGTATAGTGTTTAAAAATTTAGTATGGTAATTTTGATATCTAAAAATACGATATCATTACCATGTCAAATTAGCTTGGTAAGTTCAATGTTTCTAATTTCGATTTTGATATTTTACGATATTATTGTTTCGTAACCATAATTAATTTGACTTCGAATTAATATATTCATATAATAAAAAAGTATATCTTTAATAATATTAAAAAATGTCTCAAGCTAATCAATTAAGTGATCAAACTCTATAAGTATTTTCAAGTCGTGGACAATGAATAATAAAAAAATTAATTAATGCTTTCAAATTTATTTTTTCTCAAAATTTTCTTCAGTATTTTAAATATTGAATACTATTTCGAATACCAAAACAATTATAATTTATATCAAATACTATAATGCCCATACTACGGCCCACCCCGGTGGTGTTATTGATTTGAGGGTAAGAGTGAAAAGACTTTGAGCTACTATTTGTGTCTATACGCAAGGAAGCCTCCTCGATATAATATTACAGCGCGCTTGAGACATTCATCGTTTCCAGGTATAAGGTATGTATGTTGCTATTACTATGGAGAGACCAATTTTCTCCGCTTCTTTTTTTTTCCTCCGGTCTACACAGTTAAGATGATTTCGAATTTTGAAATTCTTGTTTCTTAATCCGATTGATTAGTTTACTTCTAACATTCAGCTTCTCTCCACTTTGATACACTTGTTTTCTGGTTCTTGGGTATCTCTACGCCCCCAATTTCAGTGGTGTTGTTCACAAATTCCCAACTTTAACTTGCATTTGGAGTTGCTGATGGCATTGGCAGCCACTTTCAATGGTCAAATTCTTGCTTCTGCCTTCAATAACAACCGTATAAACAGCCATGCGCCTACTTCTTCCAGGCAAGTTTCTTCTTTTTGCTTAAGTGCCGTGTGAATATCACACACTAATCTCGGAGTTTGAGTTTTCGAATGAAAAGCATAACAGAATAAACAATAACACACCTAAGAAAACCATCAATAGAAGGAAAAGAGAAAACGATTGCTTTCATAGAAAATGTTTCCTTGTCATGAGATTACCAAAACACTGACAGGACCTTTTAACCAGTTCAAAGAAAATAACACATTGAAGATTGAACACACTCAGGACCAAACAGTTGACAAAGGTTACACCTAGTCAATTATTGAAAACAAAAATACTGCACTCGTTTATTAGGTCGCATGTAACAAACGAAAAATGCGAGAGACAACAGACAAATATTTCAGAAGGCCGAGTATACTTGATCAGTGAGATGCTATCTTGCGACTGATTGACTTATTAAACCACGCCTTCCAACTTCCAGCTCCCTTTCGGACCATTGGTGACTGTTTTCCATCATCAACTGCGTTCTCGCCCTGTGATGTCTTCTTGAACAGCATGAAGTTACGAACACCAAGCGATCCAATAGTCTCCCATGGACTCAAAGCTGCAATGAGAACATCAAAAGCATAAACAAAAAAAACTCCTAACCACATCAGAACAAAAACTAGCGATTCTATACTCTGACAAAAAGCAGTTCATATACTAAGTCAGAGAGAGCCAATAGTTCCACCCCTACAATAACATACCAGCATAATTCATGGGAGGATAGAGTGTATGGAGACCTTACACTACACCTTGGAATTGTTTCCTATGGAGTCTCAGTTCTTTCTCGATGAGACGAAATTACTTGGGGAGTTAGCCCCAACAAACAGCAAAAATTTTACAATGTTGGAAACTAAAAACATTTAAAGTGCACTTTCGCTATCGGCAACCTAGTATGCAATACATGTGTGTACAACAAGCTTTCTGCAAAACCAAGTGAACATACATTCTACCAAATAGAAATTGTTCATATGCGCGGCAAAATTGAGCCAAAGATAAATTTTTTAACCAGCCAATCATAAATTTGAGGGAAGTAGCTAGCTATAGCAACTCTTAAGTACTCAACAACAAACTTGAGCATATGCAAATGCAAAGAGCAAACTTTATGACACAAACAAACATAGTTAAACAAACAAGTCAGCATCATCAAATCAACAAAATTACATAATCAAATTTGTTTATAAAACCAAGCAAGGGTTAATAACAAAACAAATGAAGACAACAAAAAGAAATCTCAAAAATACACAATTCAGAACTTGATCATCAGCACGAGTTAAAAAAATTCTGACGCAAAAAAATCTTATCAAATCACCAAACATACAGAACACATCAAAACCTCTAACTAACAGAACACAAATTAAAGTCTACATTCAACGCATAATAAACTGATAACACAAATCAACCAGCTAACTTAACATGATAATAAGGCGAGAATTAGGGAAACAGCAATAATTACCTTCAGTGCCAGCACTGGGGCAATAAAGCACAAAGTTACTGAAGTCAGAACCAAGAACAGGAAGGCGACCTTCCCTAGCATAAGCTTTCATCGCAGTATCAATAACATCAGCCACAAGGTCCTCTTCATTAACCACAAACCGGATCGGACCAGCACTTCCGAGAACCGTAATGCTAATCAAAATCCGGTTTCCCTTTCCGGTTTGATTCTTCTTTGGCTTGTAAAGCAACATCTTGTTTTTAATTTCAATTTTTTTCTAGGTATTTTCCAAAATTTATTTCCAATCAAACAAATCAGCGCGAAAAAAGAAAAAAAATCAAGATTTGAGATTTCAAGAAGTTGAGGAAAACCCGAAGGCGTTTAAGGGTCAACGCCAAGGCAGCGGAAGTACCAGCCTTCTTTGCAAGAGCCAAAGGAGAAAGCAGAAGAAACAGAGATCCCCCTTTTTGGAGTTAAAGGGGAGATCATTAACAAGTTCTCGGGGATTTCTACCATTCACAATGGAATTCTCAGGAAAATAAGAAATTAAATCTAGATGAAACAACACACGAAGCTTTTCGAGAAAACACTCAAAAGAGAGAGAGAAATTGATGATGAGTTTGGGGCTGATGAATAAGAATGATTTATATAGAATTAGGTTTAGGGTTTTTGTTTTCCTCTTTCTGTTTATGGGTCTTTCTGATTGTTGCTTAATAAAGGGAATGGTACGCATTTTATTTTATTTTTATTTTCCTTTTCCTTTTTGGTTTAAAAGGTTCAATTTTAATTTTAATTTTAATTTTAATTTTTAATTTTAATTTTTTAGTTGGTGCTTTTGAGAAGAATGTGGTAACTTGGTAAGTTACGCCGAAATTTTTTCTACACAGGATAAGCACCGGACAGATAACTGAGAAGTCAATTCCCATACGGCTATTTCGCACAAATGTCCAAAAAAATAATAATTCCAAGTTACAAATTACTATGCTTTATAATATATTTAAAAAAAATTACAAAATCATAAATTTAGAACTCATCACGTGAGATGAAATCATTTAAATTAAAGTGTTATTTAAATATACAATTTAAATTTTAAAGTTATAACTTTTACTCGTAAATATAAACTTTCACTAATCTTATTGTACATATTTTACGCATAACTAAAATATGTATCTTTTCGGGTAATAGACGTTACATAAAAAAATTTAAATTTAATTATCAACTTATAAAAAGATAAATAATTTATTATAGAATTACTTTTAATAAATTAATTAGTAAAGTAAAATTTTCCTTGGCGACTGGCCTACCGTGAGTACTTTGTTGATCAAATAATGAAGAAGTAAAAGCTTATTAAATAAAGAAGATTTAGGAGTTCTTTCACAGTTAAAAGTCTTTATTTTATCATTTATTTTCAAAATTGTTCTAAGTGTTTACATAATATTATCAAATAAGCAAATATTTGTAATAAAATTACAATATACTATCACAAAGTTATATAAGAAAAATACAATATTTATTAGTTTAATTTGAACATGAATTACGATTTCTTTTTTGATGATCCCAAAAAGTACTCTCTCCGTTCATTTTTACTTGTCACTATTTTATTTATCAAGATTAAATTATATGAATTTCGACTAACATTTTAATATGTCTTTTTTCATCATATTAATATGAGAAGATTACAACTTATATCATTTTCTGTATAATTTTTAACTATCTAAAATTTAGATTTCAAATACCAAATTTAGCTAATTCAATTTAATTTTAAATTTAATTAAATTGATATTAAAAAGTGAAATAGTGATAAACAAAAATAGACCGATGAAATTGTGAATTATTTTGGTTGGAAGAAACTTTACGAAGCAAATATAAAGACAATAACAATGGTATAAGCAACAAAAATATTTTTGTAACCATAATAAAAATTTGAACACGTATTTTTTTCACTACTAATTATAGAGAAGAAATATTTATAATGTGTTTCACTTCCATTTTGAGTGTTATCGCGAAAAATGACCGACTCTTAAAAAATATGAACAATAAAAATTGGTTTGAAAATCAAAAATCAGTCTAAA
>JAPFFP010000080.1:19776721-19793240 GCA_026153255.1 Solanum medicagineum | reverse complement strand
AAATTAAACATAACATGGCTCATCACATTTCTATTTACTAAAATGTGGAATAAATTGAGGCACAAACTGCTCTGCAACCTGGTGGAGATGGTCTGATTCCCCAAGACCTGCATTTATGTTTGCAACTGGTTAGTTCATCGCTCTAGTATTATATAAAACAGGGGAAAATATCAAAAATATCCTTGAACTATTTGAAATGGAGCAAAAATACTATTCCATTACATTTTGGTTTAAAAATACCCTCCGTTATATTTTTGGAACAAAAATACCGCTCCGTTATATTTTTGGCTCAAAAATACCCCTTCATGAATTTCTGACGCAAAAATACCCCTCGTCCTAACAGAAATGAAAAAAGGCCAAAAATATCTCTTGACTATTAGAAATGGAGCAAAAAAACCTTTCATTAGTTTTTTGCTAAAGAATACCCCTCCGTTAAAGTTTTAAAGTTATTATTTAAAATATCTCTCTTCCATTAAAAATTCAACTTCAACCCATCTTCAAACCAATTTTTATCCAGATTCTTACTATATTTAAAAAAAAAAAGCTTTTATTTATAATTACAACTGAATTATCTCTTGAATGATGACTTATTAATTATGTTACATTGCTAACATGAGCACAACAATTTCTATACAAGATTCGTAGGCTCGAAAAAGTTGAAGAATTGGATCCTATTGAACTCGAGAAACTGATTGAAGGAGGAGACAACGATTTTAACGAGGATGAATCAATGTTATCATTCAGAGATTGACTTTTTGAGACATTTACAAGTGAAATAACAATCTCTTTTGACATGAAACGACTAGTCTCGGACCTAATATTGGAGAAAAAAAACCTCTTGGGTCCCTAAAGGACGCTTCATGTGGACTGATCATGCGTCTTTTTTGTCCGCACAATATGCATGGTGTTATTTCTATTTGAGAGATGGGTATCTTTTTGTGCAAAATTTTAAGGAAGGGATATTTTTGAACCAAAATTTAACTAAGGGGTATTTTTGCTCCATTTCTGATAGTTCGGAGGTATTTTTGACCCCTTTTTTGTGTTCATTAGTGAGGAGGTATTTTTGAGCTAAAAATTTAATTGAGGAATATTTTTAAGCCAAAATTTTATTGAGGGGTATTTTTAAAAGTCGGGGATGGACCCATTCAATCTATTGTTTGACAGATCTAGGGACTCTAACTTTGTCAGTTCCCGAGGTATATTGCCAGAAATATTGTTGTTTTGCACAGAAAGCTTAACCAGAGAAGTTAATTTTCCAAATTCCTTTGGAATCTGCCCAATTAAATGATTCGATGAAAGGTGAAGTCCTAAAAGCCCTTTGGCATTTCCAATCTCCGATGGTATGCTACCACTAATGTTATTTCTGGCTACACGCAGATTAGTCAATTTTTTTGCATTTCCCCCCAATAACTGCTGAGTTCACCATGAAAATCATTGTTGCTCAAATCAATGAACTGAAGCTCTGGATGGATACCAAAAGCTTCAGATAAATTCCCAGGAAAGTTGTTGTTATTGAAGCGCAACCTTTTGAAACTCGGGAACTTGCTTAAGATGCTTGGTATTGGCCCTGTGAGCTTGTTACTATCCACTATGAAGTTGTCAAGTTTCCCACCTTGACAAAACTGGTCTGGCAAGTGGCCTGAAAACTGATTTTCACTTATTGTTAGCTCTGCCAAGTTACCCAACTATGCAAGTTCTTTTGGAATGGAACCTGAAAGCTTGTTGGCATGGAGATGTAGTGACTGCAATTTTCTCAAATTGCGAATGGAAGCAGGAATTGGATCAGTAAGTTGATTTTCTTGTAAGGCCAGATTATTGAGTTTTTTCAAATTACCCAACTCACTAGGAATTGGACTGGAGAGTTGGTTTACATGAAGGTACAAAAGTGTGAGCTCAGTTAAGTTACTAACAACTTTCGCAATTAGACTAGAAAGATTGTTTCCCCATAAGCTTACACTCTCAAGTGACAATAGGACCATAGAGTTGGTTTTCATAAAGGTACAAATTTTGAGCTAAGTTAAGTCACCTAAAGCTTTTGAAATTGGACCAGAAAGATTGTTTCCGTGTAACCTTAACTTCACAAGTGACTTCATCTTCCCTATTTCTGCAGGAATGGGACCAGACAATTCATTGGAGAGTGCATAGAACAAATTTATTTCTGAAGGAATATGACCTGTTAACTGGTTTTGACTAAGATCAACTTCAACAAGATTGACAAGTTCTATTTCTGCAAGAATTGGACCAGAGAGTTGGCTCGTATAAAGGTACAAAAATTTGAGCTCAGTTAAGTCGATCACCTAAAGCTTTTGGAGGAATGGGACCAAAAAGGTTGTTCATGCTAAGATCAATATATTCAAGAAAAAGTAACGATGAAAATGGAAAATCGTGGAGTGTACCAATGACATAGAATTTGTAATATTCAACCGACCCTTAAAGCATTTAACTCCATACCAGTCCCCGCATGCATCATGGGTGGAAGAATTCTTGGCAGCAGCAGGATGACTTAGTGTCTGGTTTTGGAAAGTTGATTTCCATTTTAGAAGCAAAAGTAATTGTGAAGAGATAAACGAGAGGAAGGAAATAAAGTATTCTGGGATCCATCTCGAAGGCTGAAGGATTCTTTTGGTTTGTGCAGGGTAAAGTTGTATATATATTGTAGTGAATCATTATAACACGTTGAGTTAATGGAATTTAGTTCTTTGTTAGTGAAAATGCAAGTGGAATTAGAAAGACATGGTTGGATTGACCACTAAAGAACTTCATTTCCACAGAATTAACCGTGTAAACAGGTGTTCCATTGGCTGGAAAATAATTGGAAAGCGAAAATGCAAGGAAATGAAAATCATCTACTTAATATTAAGACATGTCAGTACAGCAGTAATATTCTAACGTTAAATAAGGCATTCAACAAAATTAAGTAAACATAGGCAAATATCTAAGAGTTAGTCTAAAATTGTAACACGCTGTACCTCTGGGATATGATTTGAACTGCTCGACGTATGTAAATAGACTCAGACCTGGTGAATTTGGTCGTACTTAGGTGTAAAATTAGAAGGTCTGAAAGTAGAGAGTGTGTTTGATGTGATTAAGGTCGTAAGGCAACTCTAGGACAAAGTTGGGTTTAAAACTTCTCCATTAATTAAGTTTATGTATAAGCTCGTACAAGCAGTGGCGGATCCAGAATTTTCGCTCAGGAGTTCAAACTATAAAAATATAAACATACGAAAAAACCAACAAAATACATTTACAAAGCTATTGGACGAGGTTACTATTAATATTTCTCAAGCACTACTAATATTTCTCAAGAACATTTACAAAACTATTCGACGAGGTTTCATTGCTTGAAAAGACAAAATAATATCGTCAATTGAAATATTATTAAACACATCTTTTTCCATAAAAGGAACCATGCAACCGCTCAAAAACTCATCATTCATCGGCGCAACTCATTCTTAATAAATTTTTCCTAATTTCTAAACCATATATTTTGATTTAAAAATCAAGTTTCAATATTCACAAAAATAAAAAATACTAAAATAATAAGTAAACATAGTTCGTTTCAATTTAGTTCCTCTTATTTTGAATCTTTAATGAAGCTAAGAAAGATTTTTAGAAATCTATTTACAACTTTCAACTACCAAGGAAAGAAATTACAAAAACAGTCTCAACTAAGAATGAAAATAGCAAAATGACCAACAAAAATAATAAAGACCCATTTATTTTTTAAATTTTTGTTGTAAAATTTTTAATTTTAATTTCTTGAACTTTGGAAGAAGATGATGAAAAAGAGAAAAGAATTTACCTTTTAAACTTGAGCTTTTTTATTTTTCCACTCCGGATTGAATTTAGATTCAACTTTGAAACAAATCAACAATATCCAAATTAATGGAGATGATTTTAATATTTGTCTTTTGAGTTTTTTTTGGAAGAATCAAAGAAGTGAGATTTTGATTGGAGCCTTAAATGCTTTTTTTTAATTAACTAGGTGGCACGGGTTCATTTTTAAGGAAACTAACCACTAGACTAGACTTCATCGATTGTTCAAGGGGTTCAAATTTAATAAATATACATAAATTTAAAAAATTTATCTTGTATATACAGTGAAATTTTTCATCGAGGGGGTTCGAATGAACCTCTAACGGTACCCTAGGTCCGCCCCTGCGTACAAGATCCAACTTCGAATAAGCATATCTCCAAAAATATGAAGAAATTCGTGGTGCATTACCTACCAAATTGAACGTTCAACACATCAAACTATTCATCATGTTGGGAAAGCCATGGGCATTTTTTCTGCAATGAAAACTAAATGAATTTCTTAAAAATGAATCACGATAACTATAGTGTTTGAATTAAAATAATAAATTCATATTTACATTAAACTCATTACTGTTGTCATTTTGAGAGAGTGCTTTCGTGATTCAACTGTTCAATGAACCAGTTCCAGAGGAGTTGTTGTGTTAGTTCTTTAGTTGATTTAGGTTATGTCTTTTCTTCTTAAGTTATACCTATTTGCTTTCATAGAAGCTGTGTAGTAGGTGATCAAAGTATTGAAGTTTTCGAGTATACTTTCTAGACTAGGAGGAGTGTGCATGGTCTTGAGATGGATTGCGACAATTGGTAAAATATAGTTGTGTAAGGTATTAGAGGTAGTCTCTTTGGTTATAGAGCTATAATATAGAAATTGTTAGGTTTTAGTGAAGGTAGATCCTACAGAGGAGTAGTAGTGTTTTATAACATGTGTTGTCATTATTTGTTGTTTATGTGTTAATTATATTATATTTACGTATTGTCATGTGCTTTTGGTTATTAGTCGTTTTTTTGCTATTCCCTTTCTTTTACTTTTTTCATATTTAGTTTATTCTGCTTATGGGTTTTTGAGATGAGGGTTCGCAAGAAAAAACCTCTCTACTTCTATGAGGTAGTGGTAAGGTCTGCGTACATTCTACCCTCCCCAGACCCCACTTGTAGAATTTCACTGGGTATGTCGTCAGATTTCCATAATAAAATTTTTTGTGATATTTATATTGCACAATTTATTTCTTATTTTGTGACTAAAGAATTGGATTAGTTGGTGGTAGCTTAAATAATACTTGTGAGTTGTGAGTCAATGGAATTTATTTTTCAAAGTCAACACGTTTCATAGTGGATGGCAATATATTTTGAATTGATTTTCTCCATATATAATGAGTAAGTCATTTTATGGTCCAGCCAAGAAGACGACTTGGGTTCTCCTTTTCTTCCATTAGAGCGACTTGGGAGTCAAATGTCTCATTATCTACGAATTAAAAGTTAAAAATATCACGGGATTTATACATACGTGAATTTTTTTAAAAAAATATTACTAAATGAGTTTGTCAAACTTGTTGCTGTTTTGATAAATCAATCCCCTAATTCTCTCACACATGGTTTGCTTTTCTAGATCGAGGCCAAAAAAGCAAAAGAATTTTATTTGTATCTCCAGTATTTTACACCCACAATATCAGTTTAATGAGATGTTTGTTTGAAAGTAATTGTACTACAATACCAGTACTTGAGCAAACAAGATTGAAGCTTGTTTTAATCACTTTTTGGCACAGGGAGATTAAATATTTACCTCTTACCGTATAAATACTAATACAGGAAACCAAATAAGCACCTTAACAATACAAGAATACTAGTCCCAGCCATTAAACTACTTACTTCACAACCACTCAGACAAAGCTTATTCATTTCCATACAGATCAGGAATTATATAGCGCGCCTTACATGTGGACGTGATAACTTATGAGAAATGAAGTGCATTGTTGGCCTTGATTTTGGAGTTTCAACCAAACAAGAGCATGCTAGATTGATGATAAAAACTAAAACCTCTTTTACTCTATCTTTAGGATATGAAAGGCGTTCATCCAGCAAATCGTTGAGTTGCTCATTATCTATAGTCGATGAATTTGCTAACACAGTAATATATTCCCCAAGATGCTTTCCTTTGATTATCTCCAGTGATAACACTCCAAAGCTGTACACATCACACATTTGCGTAACCTTCATAGTATATGCAAACTCTGAACAATACAATTTCCAAAACAATGTTAACAACTTAAACGTGTAAATGAGAAAAAAAAAAAACAATGGAGTGTTTTGCTTTAGTTCATGAACTATTTAAAACATACCAGGTGTGACATAGCCATATGTTCCTGCAAAAGCAGTGCAATTGGATGAGTCTGGCTTGAGAATCTTCCCTATGCCAAAATGTGCAACACGAGCTTCATACTCGGAATCAAGCGAAACATTACTGCTTGAAATGTCTCGATGAACAATCGGTGGTGAGCAATCCTGGTGCATGTAAGATAAAGCAGAAGCAACGCCCTTGATGATAGTCACCCTTTTAATCCAATTCAATTTCTTGGACTCAACTTCATTGCTCAAAATACTAGACAAACTCCCCCTCTCCACATACTCGTAAAACCAAGAACGAGTGTCGTGCATTCGAACAATAGCCACAGATGTTCCGGTGCTTAATCCCAGTCAGTGCCCTTACTTCATTCTGGAAGCTTTTGGTAGATGTATTCTCAAAAGAAGAGTGAAGTCTCTTCACAGCTATATTCCCTAACGATGGAAGGTCTACTTATAAATGCTTCCATGCCCTCCATGCCCGATACAAAATTTTGCATCAAACTCCTCTGTGGCTTTTAAGATGTCCCTGTACAATGCCTTTCCATCTAACATGGTTATCGAAAGCCAACCATCACTCCATCTTTCAACTTCTCCAACTCTCCTCCTTTTACCACACATAAATAGAACACCAATTAAAAGACAGAGTAGAACTAGTGCTCCGATAATAGGAAGTACCGTGATGAGGATGTGTTTACGTCCCTTTGCCATTGAGTGCTTCTTCACCCCAGAAGATGGTCTTTCACAAGGCTGGAGTCTTGTTACATTGCCGCAAAGACCTTTATTACCCTTCAATGAGGCATTGATAAAAGCTTTACTATTAGGGATTGGACCTTCCAACTCATTGTATGACATTATGACATCCTGCAAACCAGTCATGCTTTCAAGATCTTCCCGAATGCACTCAGATAGGCCATTGTGGGAGAGATTTAAGCTTACCAACACCTTCAAATTGGCTACCTGAGGGGGAATATCTCCGGCCAGAAGATTACAGCTCAAATCAAGTACATTAAGCAGAATTATACTCCCTATCTCCTTTGGAATTTTCTGTCCAAAGTTGTTGTTGGTCAGGTTCAACTGAAACAAGTGCATGAAATCCCCTATATACATTGGGGTTGACCCATTCAATCTATAGTTTGAAAGATCGAGGGACTCTAACTTTGTCAGTGACCCAAGTTCCTCTGGTATATTGCCAGAAATTCGGTTGTTTTGCAAAAAAATATCAACTAGAGAGGTTAATTTTCCAATTTCTTTTGGAATCTGCCCAATCAAATGACTCGATGAAAGATAAGTCCTAAAAGGCCATTGACATTTCCAAACTCTGGTGGTATGCTGCCGCTAATATAATTTCTGGCTATCCGAAAATCAGTCAAATTCATGCATTTGCCCCAGTTGCTGCTGAGTTCACCATGAAAATCATTTTCGCTCAAATTAATAAACTGCAGGTCCGGATAGATACCAAAAGCTTCCGATAAATTCCCAGTGAAACTATTGTTTTTTAAGCGGACCAATTTAAAACTGCTGCATTTTCTCAAGCTGCTTGGTATTGTCCCTGTGAGCTTGTTACTATTCACAATGAAGTTCTTAAGTTTCCCACCTTGGCAAAGATGCTCAGGCAAATGGCCTGAAAACTGATTTTCACCTATTATCAGCTCTTCCAAGTTATCCAAATATGCAATTTCTTTTGGAATAAAACCAGAAAATTTGTTGGTACGGACTACGGAGATACAGAAATTGCAAGTTTCTCAAATTGCCAAATGAAGTAGGAATTGGACCAGAAAGTTGATTTTTTGATAACTCCAGATCATGAGGTTTTTCAAATTTCCCAACTCTCTTGGAATGGGACCAAAAAGTTGGTTCGTATAAATGTACAAACTTTTGAGCTCGGTTAAGTAACCCAAAGTGATTGCAATCGAACCAGTAAGTTGATTACTAGATAAATCTAGCTCTATGAGATTTTTCTGATTCCCTAACTCAGAAAGTTGGTTAGAACAAAAGTACAAAATTTTGAGCTCAATTAAATCATCTAGAGTAATTGGAATTGTACCACTAAGCTGATTATCGCATAGCTCCAGATCATTGAGGCTTTTCAAGTTCCCCAACTCTCTAGGAATAGAACAAGAAAGTTGGTTAGAAGAAAGATACAAAATTTTGAGTTCAGTTAAGTCACCTAGAGTTATTGGAATTGAACCACAAAGTTGATTTTCGGATAAATCAAACTCTATGAGATTTTTTAGATTCCCCAACACTCTAGGAATGAGACCAGAAAGTTGGTTAGAATATAGGTACAAAACTTTGAGTGCACTTAAATTACCTAGAGTAACTAGAATTGAACTACTAAGCTGATTATCACATAGCTCCAGATCATTGAGATTTTTCAAATTACCCAATTCAGTAGGAATGAGACCAGAAAGTTGGTTAGAATAAAGGTACAAATTTTGAGCTGAGTTAGGTCAGGTAGAGTTATTAGAATTGAACCAGTAAGTTGATTACCGGATAAATCTAGATCCATGAGATTTTTCAGATTCCCCTACTCTCTAGGAATGACACCAGAAAGCTAGTTAGCATAAAGGTATAAAACTTTGAGCTAAGTTATGTTGGCTAGAATAAATGGAATTGACTCACTAAGTTGATTATCGCATAGCTTCAGATCATTGAGGATTTTCAAACTCCCCAACTCTCTAGGAATGCCACCAGAAAGTTGGTTAGAATAAAGGTACAAAATTTTGAGTACAAAATTTTGAGTTCGATTAAGTCACCTAGAGTTATTGGAATTGAACCTATAAATTGATTTTTGGATAAATCTAGCTCTGTGAGATTTTTCGGATTCCCCAACACTTTAGGAATAAGACCACAAAGTTGGTTAGGATTCAAGTACAAAACTTGCAGTGCATTTAAATCACCTAGAGTAACTGGAATTGAACCACTCAGTTGATTATCACATAGCTCCAGTTCATGGAGATTTTTCAAACTACCCAATTCAGTAGGAATGGGACCGAAAGCTGGTTAGAATAAAGGTACAAAATTTTAATCTGAGTTAAGTTACCTAGTGTTATTGGAATTGAACCAGTAAGTTGATTACTCACTAAATCTAGCTCTGTGAGATTTTTCAGATTCCTCAACTCTCTAGGAATGACATCAGAAAGCTGGTTAGAATAAAGATACAAAATTTTGAGCTCAGTTATGTCACCTATAGTAAATGAAATTGAACCACTAAGCTGATTCTTGCATAGCTCCAGATCGATCATTAAGACTTTTCAAATTCCCCAACTCTCTAGGAATGAGATCAGAAAGTTGGTTAGAATAAATATACAAATTTTTGAGATAAGTTAAGTCACCTAGTGTTATTAGAATTGGACCAGAAAACTTATTAGACGACAAGTCAAGATGGACAAGATTAGTAAGGTTTCCCATTGCAGGGGATAATACCAGAGAGCTGGTTCATGCTAAGATCAACATATTCAAGAAACAAGAGAGATGAAAATGGAAAATTGTGGGGGTGTACCAATGACACCAGCATTAGTAATATTCAACCTGATTATCCGACCATTAAAGTATACAACTCCATACCAACCTCTGCATGCATCAGTACTTAATGTCCATGAAGCCAATAAGGAATTATTTTGGTTTCGAAAAGTTGCTTTCCATTCGAAAAGAGCAGTTGCTTCCTCAGCGGAAGCAAAAGTAACTGCAAAGAGAGTGAAAAACTGAAGGAAATAAAATATTCTGGGAACCATCTTGAAGGCTAAAATTTTTAAGTTGTTTGTTTTGGTTATTTATGAACTTATGCAGGGTAGAGTTTTATACCGTGTAGAGTCACCACAACTCTTGCTAAGTCAATGGCATTTAACGTAAAACATTGGTGGAATTAGAACAACTTGGAAGTCAATATAATGTGCTTTAATTGTGGACCTAAGCCTTAAAGATGTGGAAATAATTGGGACATCTTCACTAAAATTATATTCAAAGTTCATTTCGCAATTGACATGCAATAGGAAGAAATTATACAACTTGTCCTTCAAAAAATGCTTATCTTTCATTTTTGTTATTTAGTAATCGAATTTAAGCCTAGTGGACATCTTAAGTCATGAAGAGGGATATTATCATGTACAAATATAAACTTATGCTCCTGTGGAAGTCATTTGTTATGAAGAGAAAAATTAAAGCCCAACACAAAATTTCTAAGAACATAATTTCCAATTAAGTTTATAGGATGTCATATTGTGCCAATTTTTCTATCAATAATTGTGCCACGGGCCATGTAGTCCGGAATGTTGCAATTTTTGTTGGCCAGTTTCAAATAAATAAAATCAAGTCATTAGTTTAAAAAATCTATAGCTGTGTTTTATTTAAATAAAAAAAAAAGCTAAAAATCATAATAAATATATACCAACTATACAATGTAACTTGCGAAAACTCATAAAAAGTAATACACCGACTTTACAAAATAACTTATATATACATAAATTAATACGTTGATTATGAATTATGATACACTCAAAAAGCTTAATATAGCTTAACTATACATACATTCATATGAAGTATACAATGATGATTCAATCTCGATCAACTCCAAGTCACCTCTATATAGTTCCAAAATTTAAATATGAAATCTTCTCGATGTTTTTTAATCTTTTGATGTATAATTAGCCCGAAACAATTGACATTTTCAATATGATGAATTTAAAAAAGAAAAAAAAAAGGAGAAGATGAAGAAGAAGAATGACAGAGAAGAATGACGAATCAAGAAATAAAAAGAATGAAGAAGAAGAAGCAACATCAACAACAACCATTACTGGGTAAATTGAAAGAAAAAAGAAGAAGTCATTAATGACGAAATTGAAAGGAAGAAAAAAATGTTAAGTGAGTCCCTCCAAATGGAGGGCCCACATGCAAAGTTGGCACCAACTTTGGCCAAATTTTGGCTGTCATTCCCACATGCAAAGTTGGTCACCAATTTTGGTCAAATTTGGCTGCCTACTTTATTTAAAGTTGCAGATAAAGTTTTGCCTATAAAAGGAGCACCTTAGCTCCTTCACTTAATCATTCAGAAAGAGAGGAAAAACAGAGAGCCATAGAGAGAAAAAAATACAGTGTATTTATTTTCTTCTGTGAGGTATACCATATACTATAAATAAAATAGTCTGTGAAGAAAAATTAGAGTGTGTGCTTAGGAAATATTTTTCCTAAAAGAAATAGTGTGTTCACTATTTTTTGTATTTTTCTCTGAGAGCCTACTATTTATAATAGTAGAAGAAATTGTACACTTATGCCTACTATTTGTAATAGTAGAAGAAATATAGTAGAAGTGTTGATTTGTGGACGTAGCCCAAAAGTTTTGGGTGAACCATATTAAATTTTCTGGTGTCTAGTTTACTTTATTTATTCATCCTAAATTCTATTACTTACTCCACTGCGTGGGCCCCAACAAGTGGTATCAGAGCC
Source organism: Solanum medicagineum (assembly GCA_026153255.1). Lineage (NCBI taxonomy): Eukaryota > Viridiplantae > Streptophyta > Magnoliopsida > Solanales > Solanaceae > Solanum > Solanum medicagineum. The sequence continues at coordinate 19,781,645 of JAPFFP010000080.1, read as the reverse complement.
TGGTCTAAGTTCATAGTAATGGAGGTAAAGACAAGCAAAATGATCAACTTGAACAGTTCAAACTAGCGTGTATGGAGAAGCAAAATGAAGGATCTTCTCATGATTACGAAAATGCACTTGCCGGTATTCTCTATCTTCAAACCGGAAGGGATGTCCGAAGATGAGTGGGTGTTGAGTATGAACGAGTTTGTGGATATATTCAACACTTTGTCGATGACAACGTTTACAATCATATTTGTAACAAAACTCATGCCAGAACATTGTGGAACAAGCTGCAGCAGTTGTATTATTCAAAGATCAACAACAACAAATTATTTTACTTAACCCAGTTGATGGAAGTAAAATATCAAGAAAACACTTCTGTACTTGATCACCTAAATGACATAGAAGGAATGGTGGACTAGCTATCGACAATGGACATAACGTTTGATGATGAAATAATTGCTCTTATAATTTTAGCTTATTTACCAAAGTCATGGGAAGCTTTGAAAGTTTCTTTGACAAATACTGCACCAAATGGTGTAGTAAGCATGGAAGCTGTTAAGAGCAGTATATTAAATGAAGAAATGAGACGTAGATCTCTAGGTTCAACCTCTTTCTCAGAATCAAAAGTTCTGATTACTGAAAAGAGGGAGAGAAGTCAAGTGAAGGGTTCGAGCTCCAGAGACAGAAATCAAGGAAAGTCAAACAAATATGCAAATATCGAGTGCCATTACTGCAAGAAGAAAGGTCACATCAAACAATCTTGTCGAAAATTCAAGAGTGACTGGCAAAATAATAGAGACAAGAAGGGAAAGACAAACGTGATAATGAACAAGGAAATCTTATCGACGAGTTCAACATCAGTTGTGACAGTGAGATTGTTAGTCAATTAACTCAAGAAACAAGTTGGGTAATTGATAGTGGTGCAACCATTCATGGCACACCACACAAAAATCTCTTCTCATTTTATACACATGGAGACTATGGTGTTGTAAAGATGGGAAATGAAAAATTTGTCAAAAGTTATTGGCAAGGGAGGTGTTTTTTTCGAAACGGATAACGGCATGAAACTTTTTGTAAAAGATGTAAGGCACATTCCCAACATGCGCCTAAATTTAATGTCTATATGCAAGCTTGATGATGAAGGTTTCCAAAACATTTTTGGAAATGGAAAATGGAAGCTTACCAAAGGCTCCCTGATCATTGCGAGAGGACACAAACTCTCAGAACTATATGTGATGCAAGCAAAGGTCTTTGATAAATCTATAAATGTGACGAAAAATAAAAATACCGCACGTTTATGGCATAAAAGACTTTGCGATGCTGGTGAAAAATGGATGTCTAAATTGGTGAAAGATAAAGTTTTACCTGATTTAGATCAGGTATCATTGAAGAAATGCGAAGATTGTCTAGCTGGGAAACAGAACAGAGTCTCTTTCCACAGTTCTCCACCTTCCAGAATAGAGAATTTTTTAGATCTGTTTCAATCTGACATGTGTGGTTCACTACCGAAGTCACTTGGTAGAGCCAGATATTTTGTGACCTTCATCGATGACCATTAGAGGAAGACCTGGGCTTATACCATTAAGTCCAAGGATCAAGTGCTAGGAGTCTTCAAACAATTTCATGCCTCAGTTGAGAGAGAAACTGGGAAGAACATCAAGTGTGTCTGCACAGACAATGGCGGAGAGTATATTGGATCATTTCATGCTTATTGCAAAAAGCATGGTATTAGACATTAAAAGACGCCTCCAAAGACACCACAGTTAAATGGTTTAGCTGAGAGGATGAATTGAACTTTGATAGAAAGAATAAGGTGTTTACTCTTTCATTCAAAGCTAGATAAATCTTTTTGGGGTGAAGCACTACTTACAGCAGTGTATGTGCTAAACCACTCACCCTGTGCTCCACTTTAATATGAAGTTTCCGAGAAAATTTGATCAGGTAAGAATGTTTCTTACAAATATTTACTAATATTTGGGTGCAAAGCCTTTGTTCATGTTCTAAAGGATGAAAGGCAAAAGCTTGATGTCAAAACACGGCAGTGTGTGTTTATTGGCTATGGTCAAGATGAATTTGGCTATAGGTTCTATGATCCAGTGCACGAAAAGCTGATTAGGAGTCGAGATGTTGTCTTTCTTGAAGATCAAATTATTAAGGATATAAATAAAGCAGACAAAGAAGGCTTTACTCCTACAGATGATTCAACAAGCTTAAGGTTGAATTCTTTAATAGAAGTACCGACTCAAGTTGAAGATGAGGTTCATGATGACCATTCACAAGATGCAGATGATGAAGGTATTCCCCAGGAAGATGAACTAGAAGAAGAGAATGTTAATGGTGGTCACACTCAACCACCAATAGCTGGAGAGTTTTCAGTACCCTTAAGAAGATCTAGTAGAAATGTGTAGCCTTATACTAGGTACCCAGTTGATCAGTGGGTTACACTAATTGACGGGGGAGAACCGAAAAGCTTCAGTGAGGCAATGGACGATGAAAACAAGGAAAAATAGATGGAAGCCATGCAAGATGAAATGAAATCCTTGCATGAGAATAAAACGTTTGATCTCGTGAAGTTGCCTAATGGTAAAAGAGCGTTGAAGAATAAATGGGTGTTCAGAATCAAACATGAAGAACACAGAGTTTATCGATGCTTTAAAGTGAGATTGGTCGTCAAAGGTTTCATTCAAAAGAAGGGCATTGACTTTGACGAGATATTTTCACCTGTTGTGAAAATGACATCCATTCGTACTATGCTAGGGCTAGCTGCAAGTCTCAATTTAGAAATTGAGGAAATGGATGTGAAGACTGCCTTTCTTCATGGAGATCTAGAAGAAGAAATTTACATGGAACAACCATAGGGTTTCAAAGTGAAGGGAAAAGTGGATTCTGTCTGCAGATTGAAGAAAAATTTATATAGCTTGAAACAGGCACCAAGACAATGGTATAAGAAGTTTGATTCTGTTATACGAGAGCAAGACTTCAAGAAAACTACAGCAGATCAATGCGTGTTTATCAATAAATTCTCTGAAGATGATTTTGTATTCCTTCTACTCTATGTAGATGATACCCTGCTCATTGGAAAAAAAATTTCAAGAATCAACAGTCTAAAGGTACAATTGAGTAAGTCTTTTGCAATGAAAGACTTAGGATCAGCAAAACAAATTCTTGGAATGAGAATTACAAGAGATAGAAACGCCAGGAAGCTTTGGGTATCTCAAGAAAAGTACATTGAAAAAGTACTTCAGAGATTCAATATGGACAAGGCTAAAAGCTGTTAGTTGTCCACTTGCTAATCACTTTAAATTGAGTTCCAGTATGTGCCCTTCTACTGACAAGGAGAAGGAAGAAATGGTTGAAATACCATATGCCTCAGCAGTTGGGTGTTTGATGTATATCATGGTGTGTACACGACCAGATATTGCTCACTTGGTTGGAGTAGTGAGTCGTTTCCTTTCACATCCTGGAAAGGAACATTGGGCAGCTGTTAAATGGATTCTCAGGTATCTTCGAGGTATATCCAAAATATGTTTATATTTTGGAGAGGCAGAACCTGTGTTAGTTGGATACACAGATGCATATTTAGTTGGCGATGTTGACTCAAGAAAGTCTATATCAGGATACCTGATTACATTTGCAGGGGGAGCTGTCTCTTGGCAGTCGAAATTGCAAAAGTGTATTGCATTGTCTTCTACAGAAGCAGAATTTATAGCAACAACAAAAGCTTGCAAAGAGTTGTTATGGATGAAGGAATTTCTTACAGAACTTGATGTCAAACAAAACAAGTTTGAGATATTCTGTGACAATCAAAGTGTCATCAATCTTTGCAAAAGAATGCCTCCTTTCACGCAAAGTCCAAACATATCGATGTAAGATATCGTTGCATAACTGATGTATTGGAGAAGAAGCTACTACAACTGATCCATACCGATGAAAATGGATCAGATATGATGATGAAAATTCTGCCAAGAGAGAAGTTCGAGTATTGTCGATCAGCTGCAGGGTTGACAGAGCCCTCCATTTGTTGGGAGGGGGAGAATTGTTAAGTGGGTCCCTCCAAATGGAGGGCCTACATGCAATAATTCAAACACAATTTGAATTTGGCTTCTCAAGTCGCTGGTTTGAATATTATTTTAAAGTTGGCCACCAACTTTTGACAATTAAAAAAAAGGAGCTTGCCAATATTTCTATAAAAGGAGCAATTGCTCCTTAGTTTTTAAGAGAAAAACACAGAGAGAAAAATACAGAGAGAGCCACAAAGAGAAAGTAAGTATTTTTTTCTTCTTTGAGATACACCATCGACAATAAAATAAAATAGTCTGTGAAGAAAAATTAGAGTGTGGTTAGGAAATATTTTTCCTAAAAGAAATAGTGTGATCACTATTTTTTGGTATTTTTCTCTGAGAGCCTACTATTTGTAATAGTAGAAGAAATTGAACACTTGTGCCTACTATTTGTAATAGTAGAAGAAATATATTAGAACTGTTGATTTGTGGACGTAGCCCAAAAGTTTTGGGTGAACCACATTAAATTTTCTGGTGTCTATTTTTTTTTTATTCCTCCTAAAATTTATTGCTCACTCCATTGCATGGGCCCCAACAAGACACTTGACTAAGTGATTGATTAGAAGGATGTGCAGTGTGGGGTGGTTCTGAAGGGGCTATCTACTTGGGTCTTTTTTTTTTTTTTTAACTAATACTGTTGAAGATTGATCTTATGAAGGTGAAATTTATGTAACGAGTTTACATAATGTCCTGTAATGTAGAGTTTGGGCTGATGAAACAGTTTTGTAGCATGCATAAACTTTTAGCAGGAACCATTCAGAAATACACAACTTTGAAGGACCCGACACACACTCATAGGCATTTTTGAATAGTCCAAGCAACATAGATGGACAATATAAGAACTCTCTTTATATAATGTGTTGATTTTGCAGGTTTAA
>JAPFFP010000080.1:19762064-19776621 GCA_026153255.1 Solanum medicagineum | reverse complement strand
TCTCTCTAATATATATATATATATATATCATCGAGTTACATTTTACTTTTACGGTAAAACAAGAGTTATAAAACATTTCATAAATCAAGACACAATGTAATATAGTATCAAGTTTTGCCCATGGGTAGTAACTTGTTATTTAAAGTTTTTGGTCTAAGTCTTGCCTCTAAGACAGAGTTATGGAACATCTTATAAGTTAGATATAGTAAAAAAGATAAATTATTGCCTATGAGAGATATGTTTTTTTTATAACCATTGAGCTATGCTCTATGCTATGTTTTTTTTTTTAACCTCTGAGCTATGCTCTGCGCTAAGGCAAAAGTTAATGTATTCACCATAAGCTAGACTTAGTAAAAATGGTGTAGAATGTCGCCCATGAGATGCAACATATTCTTCGAAGTCCTTGGGCTAAGTCTTGCCTATAAGGCATGAGTTATAGAGCATCTAATAAGTTAATACATAATGTGATTGTGTTAAGTCTTACTCATGGGGCTTAACTTGTTGTTTGGAAGTCATTGGACTAACAATTCTTGTTTTCAGGGCAATAGTTATCGAGTATCTGAAGACCCACCCTTTAAAAGATTGAGTGTGACCTAGTCCCAAACATAAGTGACCATGATTGGGAACAGTTGTATCATTTTGGTGGAATGAGTAGTGCGTTGCAACTTTTGTTGAGCAATTTTCAAAGAGTTAATATCTTAGATGGTCACTTAACTATTAGTTACGTTCTTTTAGTAGAAAGTCACTCAATTATTAGTTTTTTTCATCAAAAGTCACTTAACTTTAAACCTCAAAATCACTCAACTAAAGATTTCTTTTTTCACAAAAAGTTACTCAACTAAACGTTCTTTTACAGAAAGCCACTCAACTTTGTTTTTTAACTCAAAAGTCACTCAACGATAGGTATTTCATTTAGAAAATCACTCAATTATTGTCATTTAATTAAAAAAGTCACTTGCCGAATTTATATAATTTTTTCATTAAATTTTGCTGAAATATATATTTTTATTTTAAATTAATTCTAGAGGTACTATTATCTTCTTTCTTTTTTTTCTCGTGTAAATTGCATTATTGGCACGCACGGTACAGTTCCATTGCTGCCCAAATATACTCATTTTAATTATTATTTTATGAAACAAAAATTATGTTTCAATAAAATTTAATAAAATCTTAAAATAAGCATCTTATTAAAATTAAAATTGTATTTCAATGAAAAATTATTTAAATTGGTCGGGTGACTTTCTAAGTGAAATATCAATTATTGAGTGACTTTCTAAGTGATAGACCAATAGTTAAGTAACTTTTGAGTTATAAAACAAAGCTGAGTGACTTTACGTGAAAATAACTCATAGTTGAGTGATTTTCTATTGAAAAATTCATAGTTGAGTGACTTTGAGATTAAAAAAAAATTGAGTGACTTTTCGTGAAAAAAATAGTTGCGTAACCATGTGAGGTATTAACTCAATTTTCATAAATAGCTATAATTTGAACCATAAACATGAAAAATAGTTATAATTACAATTCATAATTATAACACACAACTTGTTAGTCGCACACGACTTATGAGTCGATGGGATTTATTTCTCAGGTTGTGAAACACGGGTAGACTTGGAAGGGTATCTCAATTGTGGGTCTAATTAAGCCTTAAAGATGCGGAAATATATTCAAAAGTTTCTCTTTGTCGTGTTTTTTCTTTTTTCATTTTTTCCTTTTTATTTTTTTTCATTTTTGAGACGAGGATCCCCAGGAAACAGTCTCTCTACTTCTATGAGGTAGTGATAAAGTCTGCATACATTCTACCCTTCCCAGACCTCACTTATGGAATTTCACTGGGTATGTTATTGTTGTTATTTTAGTCATTCTTTTCTTATTCATTTTTCGTAACTTTCATTTTTTTTAAATCTTCTTTATTAAGACCCGCCTTGAAAAAGACTAAGTATGACCCGCCCTTAAAAAGACTAAGTATGACCCGCCCTTAAAAAGACTAAGTATGACATTGTCCCAAACATAAGTGCCAATGAATTTGGCAATCAGTGGTGTATGCAAGATTTTTTTCAAACGGTGTCATCATTTAAAGGTGTTACCATTTAAAGGAGAAAACCAACAAAGGAAAAAAAAGAAAAGAGAAAGAATAATAAATAAAGGAAATATAAAGAAAGAAAAAAATGAGTATGGAGAGTTGTTTAAAAAAAATTTTAAAGTATACAGGGATAAAAATATGTTTTGACTCCGCTTAAAGTGAAAAGAAGTACATTTTGATAAGACTTCTCTTATGAGACAAAAAATCAAGACCAATGCACTTTGGGCGACACCATGTGTAATTTCCTGCTTATGTTATTACTTAAAATTTTGTGTTGGTCTTAGATTTTTATTTCATTTCTCATCCCAAATAAATTGTGTATCACAAAAATCTTTACAATCTGTATGCTTGTATTTGTTTTCAAGGTGATGTATAAGTACTTGTGTTTTAGTTTCAAAGCTAGAGTGTTCATTTGTATATGTGTGTGCGAGATTGCAGGAGGGAGAGAGAGAGGAGATTGTGTCTCTCTTTTCTACAACTATGGTTATAAATTGTAATTATGTAAACTATAACTACACTTCATAATTATGATTCAAACTATAACTATGTATAAAAGTTTCTCAAAAAAAATCACAACATTCCGCACGACATGGCCCGGGAAAATGATACAACTATTGAAAGGGTCAATAGCACTTATGACTGAAGAAATAGGTTGATTGGTTGAAGATAGAAGTGTTTTACAAGCTGAGAATTGACTCAGCAAGACTTAGAGTGATTCTCTCCACAGTATAAATTTCTACCCTGCACAAATTCAAAAATAACCAAAACAAACAACTCAAACCTTTTAGCCTTCAAGATGCTTTCCAGAATAACATTTTATTTCCTTCAGTTTTTCACTCTCTTTGCAGTTACTTTTGCTTCCACCAAGGGAACAACTGCTCTCCTCCAATGGAAAGCAACTTTTCGAAACTAAAATAATTCGCTATTGGCTTCATGGACACTAGGTACTGATGCATGCAGCGGTTGGTATGGAGTTGTATGCTTTAATGATCGGATAAACAGGTTGAATATTACTAATGCTGGTGTCATTGGTATGCTCTACGATTTTCCATTTTCATCTCTCCTGTTTCTTAAATATGTTGATCTTAGCATGAACCAACTCTCCGGTATCATCCCCCCTGCAATAGGAAAGCTCACTAATCTTGTCTATCTTGACTTGTCATCTAATAAGTTTTCAGGCAAAATCCCATCTCAAGTCGGCTCGCTATCAAAGGTTGAGACTCTCTTTATCATGGACAACCATTTAAATGGTTTCATTCCTGTTGAAATAGGGAAGATGAAGTCACTTGAGGTTTTAGCCTTACAGAGGAATAATCTTTGTGGTCCAACTCCAATAACTCAAGGAGACTTAACTGCGCTCAAAAGTCTGCATCTTTATTCTAACCAACTTTCCGGTCCCATTCCTAGTGAATTAGGGAATTTGAAAAACCTCAATGATCTGGATCTATCCAATAATAAGCTTACTGGTTCAATTCCAACTACTTTGGGTGACTTAACTGAGCTCAAAATTTTGTACCTTTATTCTAATCAACTTTCTGGTCTCATTCCTAGAGAGTTGGGGAATCTGAAAAACCTCACTCATTTGGATTTATATGATAATCAGTTTAGTGGGTCGATTCCAGTAACTCTAGGTGACTTAACTGAACTTGAAATTTTGTACCTTTATTCTAACCAACTTTCTGGTCTCATTCCTAGAGAGTTGGGGAAATTGAAGAACCTCATTGATTTGGATTTATCCGATAATCAGCTTAGCGTTTCGATTCCAATAACTTTAGGTGACTTAACTGAGCTTAAAATTTTGTACCTTTTTTCCAACCAACTTTCTGGTCCCATTCCTAGTGAATTGGGGAATCTGAAAAACCTCAATGATCTAGAGCTATCCCATAATAAGCTTACTGGTTCAATTCCAACTACTTTGCGTGACTTAACTGAGCTTAAAATTTTGTACCTTTATTCTAATCAACTTTCTGGTCTCATTCCTCGAGAGTTGGGGAATCTAAAGAACCTCACTCATTTGGATTTATATGATAATCAGTTTAGTGGGTCGATTCCAGTAACTCTATGTGACTTAATTGAGCTTGAAATTTTGTACCTTTATTCTAACCAACTTTTTGGTCTCATTCCTAAGAGTTGGGGAATCTGAAGAACCTCATTAATTTGGATTTATCCGACAATCAGCTTAGTGGTTCAATTCCAATAACACTAGGTGACTTAACTGAGCTTAAAATTCTATACTTTTTTTCCAACCAACTTTTTGGTCCCATTCCTAGAGAGTTGGGGAATCTGAAAAACCTCACTCATTTGGATTTATATGATAATCAATTTAGTGGGTCAATTCCAGTAACTCTAGGTGACTTAACTGAACTTGAAATTTTGTACCTTTATTCTAACCAACTTTCTGGTCTCATTCCTAGAGAGTTAGGGAATCTGAAGAACCTCACTGATTTGGATTTATCCGACAATCAGCTTAGTGGTTCAATTCCAATAACTCTAGGTGACTTAACTGAGCTCAAAACCTTACACTTTTATTCTAACCATCTTTCTGGTCTCATTCCTAGAGAGTTGGGGAATTTGAAGAACCTCAATGAGTTGGAGTTAGATGATAATCAACTTACTGGTTCAATTCCAACAACTCTAGGTGACTTAACTGAGCTCAAAACTTTGGACCTTTATTCTAACCAACTTTCTGGTCCCATTCCTAGTGAATTGGGGAATCTGAAAAACCTCATTAATCTGGAGCTATCAGAAAATCAAATTTCTGGTTCAATTCCAGTTTCCTTTGGCAATTTGAGTAACTTGCAATTTCTGTATCTCCGTGCCAACAAACTTTGTGGTAATATTCCCAAAGAAATTGCATATTTGGATAACTTGGAGGAGCTGGAAATGGATGAAAATCAGTTTTCAGGCCATTTGCCGGACCAGCTTTGTCAAAGTGGGAAACTTGAGAAGTTCACGGTGAACAGTAACAAGCTGATAGGGCCAATACCAACAAGCTTGAGCAAGTGCTCAAGTCTCAAAAGGGCTCGCTTTGATAACAACAGTTTCACTGGGAATTTATCTGAAGCTTTTGGTATCTATCCAGAACTTCTGTTCATTGATTGGAGCGACAATGATTTTCATGGTGCGTTTGGCGGCAACTGGGGGAAATGCAAAAAATTGACTGATCTGCGTGTAGCCAGAAATAACATTAGTGGCAGCATACCACCGGAGATTGGAAATGCCAAAGGGCTTTTAGGACTCGATCTTTCATCAAATCATTTGATTGGGCAGATTCCAAAGGAATTTGGAAAATTAACCTCTCTGGTTAAGCTTTCTGTGCAAAGCAACAATATCTCTGGCAATATCCCTGAGGAACTTGGGTCACTGACAAAGTTAGAGTCCCTCGATCTATCAGACAACATATTGAATGGGTCAATCCCGAGGCGTATAGGAGATTTTTTGCACTTCTTTCAGTTGAACCTGAGCAACAACAAGTTTGGCCAAAAAATTCCAATGGAGATGGGGAAGATAGCTCAACTTAATGTACTTGATTTGAGCCATAATCATCTTATTGGAGAAATCCCCCCTCAGTTAGCCAATTTGAAGGTGTTGGTAAGCTTAAATCTCTCCCACAATGGTCTATCTGGGCGCATTCCGGAAGAGCTTGAAAGCATGACTGGTTTGCAGGATGTCATAATGTCATACAATGAGTTGGAAGGTCCAATCCCTAATAATAAAGCTTTTATCAATGCCTCATTGGAGGGTAATAAAGGTCTTTGCGGCAATGTACAGGACTCCAGCCTTGTGAAAGACCATCTTCTGTGGTGAAGGGACGTAAACTCATCCTCATCACTGTACTTCCTGTTATGGGAGCACTAGTTCTACTGTGTTTTCATTGGTTTTCTGTTTATGTGTGGTAAAAAGATGGGAGTTGGAGACATTGAAAGACAGGTGATGGTTGGCTTTCGATAACCATGTTAGATGGAAAGGCATTGTACAGGGACATCTTAAACGCCACAGAGGAGTTTGATGAAAAATTTTGCATCAGGCATGGAGGGCATGGAAGCGTTTACAAGGTAGACCTTCCATCATTAGGGAATATAGCTATGCAGAGACTTCATTCTTCATTTGAAATTACGCCTACCAAAAGCTTCTTGAATGAAGTAAGGGCATTGACTGGGATTAAGCACCGGAACATTGTGAACCTCTACGGCTATTGTTCGAATGCACAACACTCGTTCCTGGTATATGAGTATGTGGAGAGGGGGAGTTTGTCATGTATTTTGAGCAATGAAGTTGAATCCACGAAATTGGATTGGTTTAAAAGGGTGAATATCATCAAAGGTGTTGCTTCTGCTTTATCTTACATGCACCAGGACTGTTCACTACCAATTGTTCATCGAGACATTTCAAGCAGTAATGTTTGGCTTGATTCCGAGTATGAAGCTCGTGTTGCAGACTTTGGCATAGCGAAGATTCTCAAGCCAGACTCATCCAATTGCACTTCTCTTGCGGGCACATACGGCTATGTCGCACCTGGTATGTTTTAAATAGTTCATGAACTAAAGCAAAACACACCACTCTTTTTTTCTCATTTACGCGTTTAAATTGTTTAACATTGTTTTGGAAATTGTTCAGAGCTTGCATATACTATGAAGGTTACAGAAATGTGTGATGTGTACAGCTTTGGAGTGTTATCATTGGAGATAATCAAAGGAAAGAATCCTGGGGAATACATTACTGTGCTAGCAAATTCATCGATTATAGATCACGAGCAACTTAGCGATTTTCTAGATGAACGCCTTCCATATCCCGAAGATAGAATAAAAGAGGTTTTGGTTTTTATCATCAAGCTAGCATGCTCTTGTTTGGTTGAAACTCCAAAATCAAGGCCAACAATGCACTTCATTTCTCATAAGTTATCATCAAATGGATGCACGTCCACATGTAAGTAGTTTATTGCTAGTACTAGTATTGTTGTATACTTGTATTGTTCGGGGGCTCTTTCTGTGAATACAATAAAACCAAGTATCCTATTCTATCAAAAGACATCAAATTACTTGAGATGACAATGAATAAAGATTGTACTATTCATTGAGCATGCATTTTTTCCCTTTCCATTTTTGTTCAATTCATCCCACATCTATTCAAATATTATTTCTAATGTTTTAAGAAGTTGGCACATGAGCCTTGCATGTACCCTACTTGCATCTATCACCAGAGCCTTAGTACAGAACCATACTGGGACCCTAATAGACAGAGTATCATACCTGCCTACAGTGATGAAATTACCTAGTCACTATCTCATAACCTCGCCAATAAGGTGGTGGCACTCTAAATGCCATTTGAAAGTTCTTATGTGACATCTATAAACTCATTGCAAACATGAAGATAATGAGGGGTACACACATCCAGCAACTTGAAGACGGAGTTGAAGTAGGTTAAGTTTAAATTAACCTCTCACAGGAATCAATCAATCTCCAAAGATACTGCACCGACATTTCACGAAAATATAACCACTGAGATGCAATACAGTGCACATCAGAGGAGACTCGGCACAACATAAACACAACTTAGCTAATGCAGATGGTGCATCAGAGGATCCAATTTAACACTTCAAGCAAACCATCAACACCAAAGAGTAGGATCAGTTTGTTAGGGGATATCAGTTAACAGCCAAAAAAGATATACGGAGATCAGCGAAACTTTACGAGATTACCATGAAGTCATGCCCTATAACAAACACAACAATGATTAGCTTAATTATAGGAGTGCTATGTACTAGAATAACACTTCTGACACCATAAAGCAAATAAAAACACCGGAACAAAGTATCTACAAATTGGGAAATTCAATATTATTTATCCATTTTAAGATGAATAAAAAAATTAAGTCCGCAACATGTTTATGATCAAACCACCACTACCCTTGAACTCATTGATTTGGTCTTATATTGAAATCTCTACTCAGCATACCAAATCTCAACCTGGAATCAACTTCAACTGCTACATTTAGACACGTGGATTCCTTTCATCTTTAAGATGATCACAGCTAACACCTTCTCATGGCAGAATATGAAGTTGGACACAAACGAAAGAACTGTCAGGCCAAAGGTATGAACCTAGTGTGACTTCAGTAATTCAGGAGTTTCTTATCCTTACCTATCATGAGCATCCTGAACATTTGTATAGAAAACGTAATTTGTCACCAGCAACAAAAATACAACAGCAAAGCTAAAACAGCACCAACAGCTGCTGCATCTGCTTGCATTCAAACAGTAGTATGTCACCAGCAACAAATTATAAGCAGCCAAGTTAAAACAGCATCTACAGCTGCTGCATCTCCTTGCCATTCAGCGAAGAAATAGTAGTTTGTGAACGGCAACAAAATTACAACCAACAGCAAATATAACAGCATCAACAGCTGCTGCATCGTCTTGTGATTCAGCCACATTGACTTTTCACGGACCCAACTATAGAAGGCCAATAATTCCCATCATAAGTAGATTAAAATAAGGTATTCCATCACAATATTCCATGCAAGTATACTTTGAATCAGAAAAGCAATAAGAAACCAAATAAAGCCAGAAGAAAATGCACAGGAGCCTAATTGAAAACCAATAGTAGAAATCTTAATATCACAATACCATTCCATAACACCACAATGCAGGGGTGACATCAAAAGAAGTTCTGGTATGGATTAAGTACAACAAAAAGAAGTTAAACCTTATAAATAAGTCTGACCAACCAATTCTAGCAAGCAGAATACAGATGAAAGGATCATTCACTTGGGAATGTCCTGATATGCATCATCGACTAAACCCAGATTACAACCATGGCCTCCTTCCTTGCTCCTTAATCCTGAAAAAGCAAATAATGTTTTTAATCAAGTTTACCCTACAATAGAACAACATATAATAGCCACAACTTACATCAGCATCAGAACGCGGCAAGGGGCTGCGAGAACCAGCACGTCTACTCCGCGGTGAGACACTCTTTGGAGTTGGAGACCGGTCCTTGTGATTACGTCCATTTGGACTAGCATCCCTAGAAGGGGTTGTTCTACGTGGAGACGGGCTCCTTCGAGGACTGGGGCTACGGCGAGCAGGGGAGGCACTTATACATAAAATGAAATATACATTACACAAAGCTTATGAAAAGAGTTTCTACATGGGTAAGAGAGAAATGAGAAGCTAAATATGAAAAAGAAAAAGTTCTACCTTCCATGAGACCGACTTCGGCTGCGCCTGTCCTCGTCATATCTACCCCTCCCACGACCTTTGTGGTAATCAGGGCTGCGGCTTCTGCTCCGATGATGGTTATCTCTGTCTCTTCCACGGTACTGATCATGGTCATACCTTCCCCTGCTTCTGCTTCTACTTCGGCTTCTCCTTCTAGAAACCCTATGATGATCTCGATGCCTAAGATAAATAAACAAAAAAGGGATGAAGATCAAATTGTGGATACAACTCTTTAACCTCTAACAGCTAAAAGCAAAATGTCGATCATTCAACTCAAGTACCACAAAAAAGGGGAAGCAAGATTATGTGAACACTCCCACCTTTATTTGAAGAGGAAATTCTTTTATGAAAAACATTTTTACATGTTCTGATTGCAAAGCGGCATGAGATTCAAAATTGCATCTCTCAAGCAGGCAATAGAATTTTAGACCAATAAATACTGCAATATGATTTTAGAAGGAACGAGCAAGCGCAAAAACCTCTTCGCTTGATTGAGGCTTTAAGCACATAGCACAAAGCAAGCATGGAGTTTAATGAAAAAAGACGCAAAGAGAAAAAATGCAAATCTATAGGTTTAGTCCAAGACTAATAATTGAGCTAATATCATATGAGCCAAGGACCCATATATCAGATATTAAACTGAAAAGAACAAAATACTAAACATTAAGCATGAATGACAATTATATAAACAAGGAAATTGAAAAAGATTACAATAAATTGAATATCCATTGTTTAGTGTAGCTTCTTCAGAGAAGGCTAATTGACAAAGAAAAGTATGTCTTCAAACCTTGATGATGACAATGAAGAGCGCATTAAGTGACGCGAAGCACTCAACAAGTTTTGAGCTTGCTTCAAGGCGTAAGCGCGTCTTAAGTGCATAGGAATTCGAAAAAAAGGGTTCTTTCGTATACTTATAGTAACTATTGTCACTTCTTTTTTGACTTTGATAGTTTCTGCGATTACATGGATAACACTGCCTAAACCTCCATAATCCAGTTACAGAAGAACTCTGATGACTCTTTTAATACCACAATCAGTCAGAAATCAAAATTTCTAAACCTGAGCATAGGAAATGTATGCCAACAGCATAATGTTACGAGAAACTGGGGAAAAAACCTAGGTCTCCAAATGACTTGAACTATGTTTGATTCCATAAAGAGGGGAGGTTCATGAATGAGGAACTCATATGTTCACTTCCATTAGGTTGGAGCATTTCCACATTCTACTCTTAGTTGATTGGTACTCGTAGAAATTAAGTAAAACCATAGATAAACCTACCTTTATTTCAGTTCAATTTTGAAAAGTTTTGCGAAAAGGAAAAAAAACGAGCAGGCTATCCAACCCTCTACTTTAACTTCCTATAATCTTGTACTTACTAGACACAGAAAAGGCTCTGCTCTTTTGTTCCCCTTACCTACAACCTCTCTACACCCCCCACCACCTCTCTAGTCCTCCACAACTAAATACATTGTTAGGAGGTGTTCGGGAAAGACAAAAAGTGTTAGCACTTCCTTTTAGGTGAAAGAAGTATGAAAATAAGCTAAAAGCTAAAAGCACAAAAGCCAAAAGCCAAAATTTAGGTATTCGCAACTTATGGATTTTAAGTTATAAGCTACTTATAAAAATCAATCCAACCACCCCCTTAACCTCATTTTTTGAGAACTTTTTAAGATTGCTTCTATTGACCATTGTTATTAATCCTAAGGAAAAGCAATGGGCTATCACTTCAAGGAAGTGTGCACTTCAAATAATGGCGTGCAAAGTAATCAAAAGAAAAGCAACAGTTTTAGAACTCTCTTTACAAGATATAATTTTTTTTAAATAACAAGGGGAACCCGCAGCAACTACCTTTTGGTTGCACACAAGGTAAACTCCGCTCCTACGCAATAGCTCACATACCACACAAAAGAGGTAACACACACTAGGCAAGTCAGGCGCGACGAGCTGGACTAATTTTTGTGTATATTGGATGCTTAAATTAGTTATTCTACTTGTAATTTGATCATTGTACAATACTAAATTCATGTACAACATATTAATATATTATGCTTTTTCATAGATATGCGCTTCAAAGAAAATAAATCTTGTATATGGACCCACTCTACAAATAATTGTGTAAATTTCGGGAGTCTGATTCAAGATTACTTGAACATAGGCTTTGCTCCAGATAGCAAACCACCAACTAATCAAAAATCGAGACATCACCATTTGCAGGAGTGCTTTACGCTGTACGACGTCCATTTCATTCCAACTGCTTTGCAAAGTAAGCTAATATTGTCAAAAGTTCACTTTTACAAAATTAAATTTGCTGCCATGTGTTTGCAAATTCAGCTTACTTTAGAATTCAGTTTAGCTTAAATGGTTTCAACTTAAAGTTCCCAATCTGCAGGTTAAGATTTATCATTGTTTTTCTCTTGAACGCAACTTTGGTTGGTTTCATGGCTGGTGCAGCAGATCATTATTTCAATACAACAACTCAAAGGGCTGTGCCAGGGAGAGCCCACTGCACAAGCCAGATGGAAATAGTTCCTATACTGTCTTCTTTTTTCTGATTTCCAGTATAAAAGATGAAAAAGCTACCGTGTCACTGACTCACTGTTAACTTTTATAAAATAAGAATGTGAATTTTTTTTGGGGGGGGTCATCTTGTACATGCAAATCATTACTTTGGATGAGAATAGAAGCAAAAGGTGATTTAACCCAATTTGGGTGAAAACAAAAACAACAAACAAGTATCTTCTTGATCAATTACTCCTATATAGCTGATTAAGAAGGTGCCTAGATAGGACATCTTTTCCTAAGCGTAGTATTTTCTTGATCAATTACTCCTATCTAGCTGATTAAGAAGGCACCTAGATAGGACATATTCTCCTAATTGTAGTAGATTTCCTTTTCCAGGCTCCAAAGTTCATTGCACGATAACTATGTTCTTTTACAATTTGAATGAAATGAATGTAAGAAATGATGACATGGGCAGTTGCGAAGTGTTGTGTGTGTCTGTAAGTATTACAAGATAATCATATCTTTAATTCCGTATCTTCTTAAATAACCACATGAAGTGCAGGCAAATTGACTTTATAAACAAATTGTGTGCTTTCAAAGAAGCAGTGCATTTCATTCTCACTAACCAATTCAAGTCCCATGGACCTTGTTACTTCTTTTCGCTGTTCACTTATAAAAACATTTCCCCAGACGTCGAAAGAATGTGTGATCATAAGTTGACATGAACTTCCCGATAGGAAATATCCCCAATGATTGATGATGACAAATTAACAAAGGCAATGACCAAGATTACATTAACAAAAAAAACTATATGCCCATGATAGCGATTTAAGTGGCATAATTAAATATTAAGCTCTTACCTTGGTCTAGGACTGCGGCTTCTTGACCTTCCTTTTGTCCTATGTACAGGCTCCAAAATTCGACCTTTTTCACTGATCACAAAAACAATCCTTGTCTCTATTAGACACGGTTTAATTCCCCCAAAATAAAATGTCATTACAACTCAGTTTATAGGATAAAAATGCAGGTAAAAATACAAGAAAGAAAATCACAACTTTGAACACGGAAATCTCCACAACTTCATGAATACTTGCATCAAATAAAACTTACATTCTCTCAGCATTTGGGCCATACTTTGCAAATCGAACCATTATTTCCCGACCATCTACAACTCTCCCTGTGACCAAATATTAGTGTGAACAACAGCAACATAAGGCTACCGCCCAAATATTAGTGTGATCACTTACCATCGAGCTTGTCCACTGCCTTTTGAGCCTCATCTTGATACTTGTAGCGCACAAATGCAAAACCCCTAGAATCTCCAGTCCTAAAGCACCAAATAAACATTGAACGTGTCAAAGACTAGGGGTATGGCTACATCTTTGTCTATCTCCGTATCAAGACAACAGCAAGACATCATACCTACGTCTCAGTTCGTGAGTAATGTAAAAAAATCAGAAGTAACACTTGAAAAGGAGAAATCATCTCCTTCCTATTCCATTTCATATTTATACAATGGTAAGAAATAACTCCACCCTTCCACCTAACAGTGAAGTTACCAGCTAAAGATGCTCACCAAGGGGTAGCAAATTGGGAAGAAATAATACAGAGTTTAAAATCTTAATTTGAATTATGCATTATATTAACATGTATGAAAAGTCTATATGATAGAGAATATATCAAATGAATTTAAATTTTCAAAAGTTGCAAATTATACAAATTCGAACTCATCAAAGTTGTAAGTAAAGCAAATGATGAAATTATTAGTTTAACGATGTCAAATCTTTTTCATCATCCTGAAATAAAAGATGGTTGGAGAAAAAACAATACTGTAATATAGAAAATTAGAAAAAGCATTACAAAGATGGTTACCAGCTTGCTCAATACATATTTCAAGCAAAAGGTTAAAGAGAAAAGGCAAAATAAATAAATGCAAACAACACAGTTCCTGAAACATCCCGAAGAGACTTCAGTTTCGTAAAGACGGCAAAATATATAGCACTAATAGCTTCAACCAAAAGGTATGAGAGAAATGAACCTTCGGTCTCTAGGGATAAAGACATCGACTACTTTTCCATACTTATCGAATAGAGGAAACAAGTCATCAGCAGTAGTGCCTGTAATGGACGATCAGATTCAACAGCTTTGCTAGAAAAAGAAGGAAAAAATTGCTTAAAATAGGGAAAGAAAAGGGATAATTACGAAAAGTAACGTTGAGAACGAGCAGAGAGTAGGTGTCTTTGATGTCCGGTGGCCCTGATCTACCGAAGTGAGACATCGCCGTTCGCCGGAGTTATGACTGGTAAGATTGATGAATGGGATTAGGGTTTGAGCTATGTGGATGCTGCTATGAGGGAGCTAATGTCGTGTGTTTGGTATTTTATACCAAATTGCCCTCGATAATATTTGCCAAGGTTCAGTTTATGCCTACTATTTTGAGAAAATGGTAATAATAGTCCCTTATGCTTTTGGATTCATCTAAATTAGTCCTTTAAATATAAACATCTCAGAGTCCGACTCTTCAATCAGGAAAAAGATGATCGTGTACGAATCAGCTGAAAAAACACAAGCTTAAATTGCCCTTGATATACTTGCCAAGGTTCAGTTTATACCTTCTATTTTGAAAATATGATAATAATAATTTTTTATATTTTTGGATTGATCTAAATGCAGGTTCAATGTTTAACTAATAACTAGTATACTAAAGCACTTTTTAGCCTCTACTATATTTACATGTCACTAATACATAATGATTG
>JAPFFP010000080.1:19735181-19756253 GCA_026153255.1 Solanum medicagineum | reverse complement strand
ATTGTAATTTCTTCAAGAACAAGCCACTTTTTGGTTCTAATTTAAGTCCAAGATTTATCTAGAGCAATCTTGATACAGGGAAAAAGCTTTCTTGACTGAATTGGAAATTGTTTAGAGAAATAGGAGAAAGTGTTTGCTATAGGAGAAAGTGATATTAGATATTTGATACTTAAAATTAGGTGCTTGAGCTGGGTAGTTGATACTTGATTAAGGATTTTCGTATTTTTTTTAGAATGATACTCATTGTTGGAATATGAGCTTTAGGTACATGATACATTGACATCTGACATAAATTTTATGTTTTTTTGTCTATTAGATATTTGCTACATAAAATTATATACTTAATTTGGGAAGTTGATACTTGATTAAGGATTTTCATGATTTTCAGAATGATACTCATCGTTGAATCGGAGCTTTTGGTACTTGATACTTTAAGAAGAAGTTTTTGTTGTTATCAAACTGCTGATAATTGATACATGACATAAGTTTGTATGTTTTTTGTCTAGTAGATACTTGATAATTAAAATTAGGTACTTGATCTTGGTAGTTGATACATGATTAAGGATTTTCCTATTTTTTAGAATAATATTTATCTTTGGGATCAAAATAGAGACTGCTTTGAAGAAGTAGATGAAAAATGGTAGACACTAGGTTTTGGCGGAGGAATTGGAGACTTTTCAATTTCTTTCCTTTTGTTTAGTTTGAAAATAATGATAAAAAATTTGAAATTGAAATTAATCATGAAAAGATTGATTAGACAACTAAAAAATAGAACAAGATTAATCATGAAAATTATGTACATATTGATTAGAATACTTAAAAACTAGGTTTTGGTGGAGGAATTCGAGACTTTTCAATTTGAAAAACAGTTCGCAGGAATTGATTTTTAGGAAGGAAGAACACTTAGATATTCTAAAAGAAATGATTTTTATAGAGATGCTTTCACAAGTATCTTAGTTTTGCATTGTTAATTGATTTGTGAAGAAAATGTTTGAAAATTTCTTCCCTTTTTTATTTAGTTTGAAAATAATGATAAAAAATTTAAAACTGCAATTAATAATGAAAAGATTAATTAGACAACGAAAAGTAGGAAGATTGTGTAGATATTGATTAGAATACTTAAATTAGGAGATAATTTAGGATAAATTAAGAAGGGGAGAGAAATAATAGTCTAGGTATCTACAAGTTGGACACAAAAGAGTAGAAATAAGGAATTTTTCTAATTTCTTAGAATGGTAGAAATTATTAGAAAATATGATAAAATATGTTGTGCAGTTGTGTAATTTTTAATTGAAATTATCATCAAATGGCTATGACAGGGAATGCCATATATGATTTAATAAGAACAAAAAATAATTTAAACCTTAGAATGTATAATTAGTCTTCATATATACAAATATTGATACACATACAAATTATGTATTTAATCCACAAATTATGTATCGACTACACATATTATCATAACTCCAGTATTCAATTCATATAAATACAAAGAAAACGAGTCTTTCGAGATCTATACAAATTATATTATTAATCAATATAAATTCAAGAATTCTAGTAATCAATTAATACAAATATCAATCAAAAGAGTTTTTCGATACATAGTTTGTCAATAACTATAATAATAAAAAATTCAAATAATCAATCTATAAAAAATACAAGTCATATATGATGGGAAATTCTAATCAGATACTATAACCATAATGTGTAGGAATTTTTCATAATAATCCATATTAGGTAAATATCTCTAATTAAATTCAAAAACCTTAATTTAAGAGATTTGTTTTCTATTTTTAAAAAAGAACCATTTAAAAAGGAGAAGTTCCTGCTCCATTCAAATTTGTATAAATTGTTGACTTTCAAATTCCATATACAAACAAAAATGACTTCAATTGCTATAGCTACATTACATAAATAATAATTATTTTGTCCTATTAAATTTCAAGTCTAAGTTATTTTTAAAAATTCCTCGTGAGTAATAATTTTTCAGTTTGATTATCAGTGATCACTTTATATTAAAATCATGCAAAAGAAATAGAGACACAAAATAATACTCACTTTGTTTTTGTTTTCATTTATTTACCTTAGTTAATATTTGAACTGTTAAAAAATTACTCTCTTTGGTCCCTTTTATATGTCATCTCTTGTGATACACTTGCATTAAAAAAATGTGATTTATCATTTGCCCTTATTTAATAGGAGTATAAATTGATTGCTTTTAGTTCTTCTAGTTGATCAAATATATCTTTTCAAAGTTTATTAACTATTAAAGGTAAAATAGAAAGAACAATGTCATTCATGCATTAATTTTGTGAAATGACATATACTTCCTCGTCTATTTTTATTTGTCCCCTATTAACTTGACACAAAAATTAAGAAGTAGTAAATGATAGGATAATTTTACCAAATTACCTTTGAATATTATAAATATAATGTCTTGAAAAATGTAAAAAGAAAACCATAATAATTAATAATAAGGGTAATTAGGAATTACACGTAAAATTACCTCTTAATTTCATAAAGTGGACAAGTATTGTTGGACATCTCAAAATAGTATAGAAGATAAATAAAAATGAATGGAGAAATATTAAAAATCATGTATTTATAGTAAGGTAGATATATATAAGTACAGAAGGAAGTAACTTTTTAACTTTAGTAACCGACACTAGACCTCAAATTTATATGATTAAATATGACTTTAATTCCTAATAATTACTCCCCCACCCCTAAAAGGCAATTGATGCTGTGACTTTAGGAGACACTATCCATATAATGCTCTATCATTACTTAATATGAAGATTACATTTTCTATCATATTATATAGGTCATTCATGCAAATTATAATAATCTCTTACAATAAAGAACCTCATAGATTTTCATTACCCAAATTCATGGGGAGGAACTTGCAAGATATTTAATCAGAAGATTATACACACTGATTAATTTGTTTAATTCACGTTAGTAAGAGTATAATCGGAAAAAAAAAAAACTACTTCTATTAATAAGATACTAAAAGTTGGAATTTTACTCCGTTTATTAGGTCATTCATCTGTGGTACGTATCGAATTTCGATAAATAAATTTATTTTTAATTGTAAATTTTTCATATATTTTTTAAATCTTTTTAATTGTTTATCATAGTACTTTTTAATATATAAATTTTATTTTTAAAATTTAAAAATTTTATATGCAAATACTTAGTCAGATTTAAAATGATTTGACTTTCGAAAAATAAAATCTTACATAGTTATGACGGGAGAGTGTGTGTGTGTATATATATATATTATAAAAAATTTGTTAATTATTTTTTCCGTATCATTTTATGTGGCACCCTTTTTTCTTTTGTCCGTCCCCAAAAGAATGTCACATTACTTTAATTAAAAATAATTTACCTTTAAAATTTTATTTTTATCCTTAATGAGATAATTTTTTATCACACAAATATTTAAGAATGAGACCATATATTTTAATTTTTTTAAAAATATTATATCAAGTTAAATAGTATCACATAAAATGAAACGATCGGAGTATTACTAAGCAGCTTATGTTCATCCTATTCAACGTGCTTAGGCAAATTATGGACCCTGTGTGGCTGTGTCCTGTCACACCGACACATGCATAATGAAATATGTGGGTTCCATTAATTTTATATTTCACAGATATTTTTTGCAGATCACTTTAATTAATTTATTGTCTTTTTTTTTTTTTAGATAATAGATGTACATTTACTTAATCAGTATTCTACTAGTGAATTTTTAATTTTTATTTTTACTTATTATTAATATATCAAAAAGAGTTATTTTATTTCTAACATTAACTATTTGTTTTTTAAATTATTTTTCAAAACTTAATATATAAACTAATATTTTTATTATGATAACATACTCAATATTAATTATTATTTCTTAATAGACTTGTAAAGTTCAAAATGAAAGAGTAGAAATTCACAAAAATTAAATATATTCTTTTCATTTTATCCTTGATGATAATTATTTTTAAAATAAATAAATATTGACTAATTGATAAAGAAAATTTAAATGAAGAGCATATCACACATACTTTAATATTATAATTACTTAGATTAACTCTATTTTATTTATAGAAAAAAGATTAGAAAAAAATAATTATTAAACAGAAATTGACAGTTTATTAAATAATTAAAAGTAATAAACAATGGTATAATAACTAATCAAAACACACCCGTTCTTTTTTATTGGTTGTCTCACTGTAGGACTTCCATAAGATTTGTTTCACAAAACAAGAGGCACTTTGAGCTTTACGTGGATTTCCATCAACACATTTTTTTTTGGATCAAAGAAAATTTAAGAACTTATTTCACATTCTCTAAATTTTCGTTGAAATCAAAATTATTTATTACTTTTCTCATCCCAAATTGATCGCATTTTTGAAATGTTTAAAATATTTGCAATTTTATTTATTGGAGATTTTTATTTTCTATGAGATAAACTACACTATATATTTATAATTTTATAAAAGACAATAATAGAAAATATAGTCTAAAAATTTTGTATTTGAATATTTTTCTTATGCATTATGTTATAAATTCAATTAAAATGAGATGAAGCGAGAGTAATATTTATGTTGAGCACAATAATACAAGAAATAAATTTACAAATTTATTTACAATCTCTCTCCCTATATATATATATATATATATATAAAATAAACAATTTATATAGTGGTAAAACTAGTTTTTTAAATAAGGAATGTCATAAAAATATATATATTGCTATTAAGGATAGAATATATGGTTTCAAATAATTTTTATAATCTCTTAATTATTACACTAAATATTTAACTTATATCAAAATATATCAACATTTATATAAATATTTATTAAATTAAATTTTACCCATATATAATGAAATTTTTCAATGAAGCAATGTCCCTTCACACACTCAACCTTGGAATATATATATACCTGTAATAATAGCTTTTAATTCTAAAATTTATAACAATATAGAGTAGAAAAAGACAAAAAAGAAAATGACAAACTTTAAGGTGAAATAATGCTTTACCAAAAAAAAGGTGAAATATAATTGGGAACTAAACAACTTTCTAGGCATGTTGGTGAAAGAGATATGGTGAGTAGGGGCCACGTGTGAGAATATGTGGATCTTTTTTTAAGATCCAAGAAAACGATATCTATAAATATAATTATAAAATGCTTAATTCATTAATCAACACGTTCATATGGCACGTAGTGGCATGTGATGTGGCCGACTACTTACCAAAATTATTCAAATTCTAGAATCATATTACTTTGATTAGGCCGGATTTTTCGTTCAATTATTTCCATCTGAAATATATTCACTGGGTTTTATATGATTAAATATACGGTATTTTGTAAATCTATAATTTAAATTCCAATTATTTAATTGTTTAGTAATGTGTGTTACACACTAATTTATGATTTCATTGATACGTATAATCAATCTCCAAATAAAATAGCTAATTTCTTTGATCTTCATCACATAACGCGGGGGAAAAAGAATACACGGGGGTGCGTATAGTAGGAATAAAATTATTTTTTCACCAAAATGAACTTTTACAAAATATTGTTTTGAAAATAATTATTGTTTATTTAATTTCTTGTATTTAATAAGCAAATAAGTAGCAGATGGAATGGTAAAGGAGTTGGGATTGAAAAAATAAAAATAAGATAATAAACTTAAAATGTCATTTAGATATCATTTCTAATTTGATCGCTCAAAAATTTTTGAAAAAAATACCTTTTTTTACCTTCTTTTTCTTTCAGTTCATCCCAAAAATATTAACTCGAAATACTTATTTTTTTATTTTTAATAAAATAACTTTAATTAAAATATTTAGATCAAAATTTTTTTTAAAAAATATTTTTAACTAACCAAAAATGAGGTGGCCTATTGTACATGTGCTACTATACTCCATAAGCTTGCATTTTCGAGTCTTCACAATCAAAAAATTACAGAGGAAAGTAAAAATGGCAAGTCTCAAAGTTCCGGCACATGTTCCTTCAGTCGCTGAAGACTGTGAACAACTCCGATCTGCCTTCAAAGGTATTTTTAAAATGACTTTATTCTCTTTTGTATACTTGATTACCATTGGATCCAGATTCGCTACTTTGAACTTTCGAGTATATTCTCTACTTTGGTTTTGATTCTGTTTCTACTTTTTGAGATCATAGAGATCTATAGATTGATGGATGATGATAACTTCAAAATTGACTGAAGTTTGATCATTTTGGAATTGGCTGTTGCAGGATGGGGAACGAACGAGAAGTTGATCATATCAATTTTGGCTCATAGAAATGCTGCTCAACGCAAATTGATTAGACAGACTTATGCTGAGACTTATGGAGAAGATCTACTTAAAGAGCTGGACAGAGAATTGACTCATGATTTTGAGGTCATTTTCCTATTCTGAGCTTAATTTGAGTGATCTATAACAGTTGGAACAAACTAATGAATTACATAAGTAAAATAAGATCATACTTATTCATCTTCGATTGTTATCAGAGACGGATCTATGAAAAGTATGTTAATATATGTCAAAATAGGAGTGTTTACATACTGATTCAGAGATCCTGGATTCATCTTTTCTTTGTGATCATAGGTGGACTTTGATGAGAAATGCTTACTAGGACTTGTTTTTGTGTTTTTCTCAGAAATTGGTGCTAATATGGACACTGGATCCTTCAGAACGTGATGCTTATTTGGCTAAGGAAGCTACTAAGAGATGGACAAAAAGCAACTTTGTTCTTGTGGAGATAGCTTGTACCAGATCTCCTAAAGAACTGGTTTTGGCAAGGGAAGCTTATCATGTTCTTAACAAGAAATCTCTCGAAGAGGATGTTGCTTATCACACTACTGGGGATCACCGCAAGGTACATCAATCAAAGCACTCTACTTGCAGTAAGTCTCATTTGTGGCTCTGTATCCGAGTCCTTGGCAATAAGAAGTTGTCAAATTACATGAGGCTTGAATGGTGTCTATGAAGCAATTGCTCTGTCTTTGGAGATTGAGAAGAACAGATAATCAACTGAGTGCAACTTTTTTGAAAAAATCTATAGTTCTGGTCATTCTAATGTTGACAGTGAATTAACTGTGGATTGATCATTTAAATTTCAAAATTCTTTCAGCTTTTGGTGCCTCTTGTGAGCTCCTACCGATATGGAGGAGACGAGGTGGACTTGCGCCTTGCTAAAACAGAATCTAAAGTGCTGCATGAGAAGATCTCCGATAAGGCTTACAGTGATGACGAGGTCATTAGAATTTTAGCCACAAGGAGCAAAGCGCAACTCAATGCTACTTTGAATCATTACAAAGATGAATATGGTGAGGATATCTTAAAGGTACAGATTCATCCATTGCCCCATTTCTTTTAGTCATATGCCTTTCTAATATAGGAGTGACTTCGTTATTTCTCTTATATTGAATTATTGACAGTTCTTTTGACAATGCGCAGCAACTGGAAGATGGGGATGAGTTTGTTGCACTATTGAGGGCCACCATAAAAGGTCTTGTCTACCCCGAGGACTATTTCGTGGAGGTTCTACGTGATGCAATTAACAGGAGAGGGACAGATGAAGATCATCTGACCAGAGTTGTCGCTACAAGGGCTGAGGTGGATCTGCAGACTATTGCTAATGAGTACCAGAAGAGGGATAGCGTTCCTCTGGGTCGCGCCATTGCCAAAGATACAAGAGGAGATTATGAGAATATGCTGGTGGCTTTACTTGGACAAGAGGAGGACTAAGGAGGATTGGCTCACTTCTGTTTTATAATGACTAGAATAAACATGCTAGCTCCCAATATATTTGCGAGTTGGCATCTGTTTGATGATTGAGTGTGGTCTGTTTCCCATGAACTTTTATTCCTCTTCTTCTTGTGAGAAACTTTGAGTATGCATCTTTGTGCTGTCTAAAATGCTTTCTAATAATTTGCATCGATTAGTTCTCATCTTGCATCCTTTACAATAAACCTTCAACTATCCCTTAGTTTTAAGCAAGCTGAGATCTACTTCATTTAAAGAGTGTTTGCTATCTCATTTGCCAAATCCCTTGATGTTAGATACACCAGATAAGCATGAAAATCATAACAAGTAACACAAAACAGGAACTTAATTAAAGATATGTCAAAAGATCGTCATCATCCCTTACAATCTTACATCCAAAAGTTTGAGCAAAAAAGCATCATACAAAGAGGCATCAACCAAAATTTTTGCATGACATAACAACAGTCTAATATGTTACTGATCACCTTAATAGGATCATAGATAAGATACATTCCACATCGAGCTACCTAGATAGTTAAGGTATAGTAAGAAAAACAACAACATTTTACTCTCCCTGGGAGTATTACTTTTTCAGTAGCCGCCGAGAAAAGATCTTCTTGCAGTATGGACTGGTGCGCAAGAGAAGCATGTGAGGACGCACAGCATGAAGCAACAAGGCTCGAACGGATCCCTGCTTCAAAGCCAAAAGTATAAGGAATAAGAATGCAAATACTGAAAGAGACACCTGGTTTTGTTTACCAAGTCAATATTTGTTTCGGAAATGTGGAGATGAAACAGAAATATTTACCAAGTTGATCTTTTACAGGGACAGCAGTTATGAAGAAACAAAATATATGATTCACAAAATATTGAATAATACGATTAAAAGGATAACTATTGTGAAGGCTTCGGAAATTTATCTCCAAGCTCTTTTCTGAGACATAAATGCTGTTAATTCTCATAAGAGTAGATATAACTCAGAGCTTGAAGCACCTAAGTATATGGCAACATAATAAGTTTAAAACACACAGGTAGAATGCAGAAACATAACAAGTTCATATGCTAACCTTAGCAACGCCAAGAGCAGCCTGAATCACATAGTTAGCAAAGGGATCTTGCAGCAATTGATCAAAATGCGGTTCTGAGACTAGCTCATTGATGATTTTCGACCTGCCTTGTTCAAAACACTTCAGGAGCTTTTCAATAACATGACTGCTAAACTTTTGCCTTGAGAGGTATACATAATGTCTTTCAAACTGAGAAAGCAACATGGCAGCAACAGAGGGTATCTTTAACTCTATTATGAATTGAACAACATAATTCCTGTATCATGAGTTGAGAAAGCACCACAGAATGACAATAAGTTTTAGTAAGGAAACAGAACTGAAAGACATCACAGAATGACAAAAAGTGTTAGGAAGGGAACAGAACCGAAAGACACCACAGAATGACAATAAGTTTGTGTAAGGAAAACAGAAATGGAGGACATTACAGAATCACTATGCAGGCAGCACCTCATGTTGCAGCAAGAAAAAGATATAAATGACAGAATATATAAGTTTCTTGATGTAATTAGCAATGCTAAAAAGAAAAACATTTATGAAGTGCAGGCATAGTTCAGGTCAACAACATAAAAAAGATGGAAGAGTTGCTTGTTTGTGGTGCACTTGGGGATTAAATCAGACACAGAAAATGTCGCAATTGAACTCCCTACCATGGCCAAAAAAAGAAAAAGAAAAGCTCCACTGTCAGGAAAGTGAAACAATATAGGAGGAATTTGTACAAGATCAAATGAATTTTAGGTTGTTCAGATGTTCCATAAAAAGAAGTCCACAAACAAGCAAGTACTATTCTTCATGGTACTTGTTGCGGAGTTTGTTGGAATCATCTTTGCAATGAACGACAGTTAAATTTGTCAATCAAGATATGTTCCTAAAAGATGATAGGATATACAAAACAAAAGAGGCCAACTGCTGAGACATATTCTATAAACAGTCTCACACGCTTCCATTGAGTCTGCTGGCATTTAATCACTACTAATCTTTACTAAGAGTCTAGTGCATTAAATGTGGTAACATGGATTAGTAACATGATTCTTATTACACCAGTGTAGATAACTTGGAAGTACGCAGGCATATTCAAATTTTCCAAAATTTGAACAGTAGTATGACACATTAGAACAGTAGAATAACACTACATGCTGTCATGTGATACTAAACCAGAATTTTTACTTCCCTAGCAAGCCTCTTTTACCTATAAATTATCTTAGAGAGTGTCTGAGCTAAACAATCAATAAAGGACCAAAGTAGAAGTTATGAAATTTACCCAAAAGGATCTTGGGCAAGCTTAAGCCCATTAGAACAAATCTCAACAAGCAACTTCTCACGTTGCCTCCCGGTTGAATAAGTGATGCATTTGTTCAGCACGCAGCATCCATAGCGATGTGTTGCAATATCAACACAATGTTTAGTCGCAACATCAAAAATAAGCTGCATAGTGATTCATTGAACAGAACAGTTTCAGAATAAATAATGAAATACTTTTAGAAGCAAGTTGAACTATATATATCTCAAGTAAATATTTTACAGATATGAAAATGCCTAGGGTGATCTCCCCAAGATATTTCCCATCCTAGTGGATATTCTGTTCTAATGAATATTGTTCAACAACAACAAAAGGTCCACATATTCTGCTTCAGATATAGTACATCCCATGTCATAAGAAATTAAGTTGATGTTGAAAGCAAAGTGGTACATATTTTAACCGAAAATCTTCAGGATGTTGAGACTATCAATCTGTGAAGCAAAATACCTGAAGAAAACATATTATAACAGAACTTCTTCAAAGTGTTGAAACTATCAACCTGTGAAACAAAATACCTGAAGAAAAGTACCTAACGTGCAGATAAAAGATTGCCACTCTTTCCATCTTTCTTTATAACTAGCAGTAATCCGGTTCTTTGTGAATTTACTATTGCTTTACGAACTTTGTAAAGTATACACTGCGCCAACATGTACATGTACACCTACTCAAGCCCATCAAAGAAGTCTACATGTTCATCGCGTCAAAGGAAAACCTTAAGGTCAAACTAGCTGTCCATGGTAGGAAAACTTAAAATCAGACTAGATACTTAGAATAATGGAAGCTTAAACTGCAAAAGAATATCTAGTACACTAACAATGTTTCAAAGAGAGAGTATTATCACTCTTCTTCTAATATTCAAGCTCGAGCCTGATGTTCCTATGTTGCTAGCATGATAAAACTTTTTTTAGTTCTGTTATGATGACTCTGCAGCTCCATTTATTCTCAAGGACTCCGAGATTCTCTAAACGGACAATCAGCATTGGTCAACATGTGTATTTCCACTCCATGATTAAGTGTGAACCTTTTAACTTTACCCCTTTACACTGATGAACAGACTAAAAAGTTACTCACCTTAACACAGCCAAAACCACCACAATTTCAGGAAGTAAAATACAGATGAATGACCCTCTAAAACCATCAAGTCAGAATGTAAATTTAATGATACTACTCTTAAGAAACATTTGTTAGATGATCTACTATGTTTCATCACATATCTTGCCTTCAAGTTGTGCCAACAAAAAGGTGGTCTAATATTAAGCCAAAGTACTCCAAATAAGTAACTTAGGCACATAAATATATTATGTTTATCCACCCTTAACCAGAGGTCTCAAGTTTGAGCCTGGGAATGGAAAAAAATCATGTTGGGAGCGCCACCCCCGAATGGCCCCTACAGTGCGCCACTCAAATTTAGTCAGGGCTCCATGGGAGCTGGACACCGGGTGGGAAACCAATATATATATATATATATATATATATATTTATATATATTATGTTTATCAAAATATCCACCTAACAACTCTGTTTGTGTTCAATAAGAAAATGATGGCACACCTTGTTGTGATCCTTGCTTAAACAATGCAAGCAACGCTGAATCACATGGTTTCCATTGACATCCATCATGAGATTAAGAATACCAGGTTGAAGAGCTCTTATAACTAAGGAAATTTCTAGCCTGGTCTTCATTGTCTCAATTAACTTTTGCACAACACGGGTCCTGAATCAACAAAATGATTGCAGCTTAGTTCAAGAATCAACAATATGAAGAAAAAAAATTGAGCAAAATTTTGCTGTTTTTACCCATGTGTTGTCCTAGATGCTTTCACAAGCTCTCCTGGATCTTTAGTCACCATGAGCAAAAACTGCATTCTCTGTTCATCATTACAAACAGTCAATAATTTCTGCACAAGGTAGTTACCAAATGGATCCTTCATTAACTCAAATAGATGATGAATGATGCCACTGAATATTATCTGAACATCTAAAGAGGTCCCTTCATCAAATATCCTCTGTAAATACCTACACCCCAGCTGATCTTTTGCTGCCAAATATACATGGCTCTGTATATTTCCTTCCTTTACTTGTAAGTCAAAGTCCCCTAAGCCAGCTTCACAAGATTCTCCAGAATGCAATAAGCTATCTCTCGCAGGTTTCTTCTCATTCCTTGTTTTTTTCTTGTGACCCTTTAAACCTCTCTGTTCAGAAGCATATTTTAAGCATTCCCCTTGCATAATGAAGCTGTCTTCACAACTGTAACTAACTTGGCTTCTTGAATTCGGCAATGGAGAAATAGGGTGATTCATTATGCTAGTAGGAATTGAAATAGCCCTTTGCTTTGCAATGGAAAAATCACATTCAGAACTTAATCCCATCCTGCTGGGGCTCATCAGCTGAGAGCCATGTAATGAGCTAAAGAAACTCTGATCAACACCAACATCGTCAAATCCACTGTGCTCCGAGTATCGAAGACCTTCGTTACTATAAGGCCTATTCATGTTACACAAGTAATCATAGTTAATTTGCTCCTTTTGATAATTACACAGGTCTCTTGACAGAGGATTAAGATGAATAGGCCCCATTGAATCACACAAATTCTCTCTCCTATGGCCTAATCCTCCTCCTGGCCCTTGAAAATCACAAAAACCATGATGAGAATTTCCTGTTCCATTGAAGAAATGATCAACCTTATCATCAATACTCATCCCATAAAATCTCTGAGACAGGCCTATATCAACAACTTCATCAAAATTTTGGTGATTAAGCATGTTGGAAGACCGACCAGAACCCCCCAAGTGAACTGGATTAGTAGTATCGACAACTCCTCCTTGATGAATATTCTGATCAAATACATCACCAAATAAGCCAAACCCAGCAGAAAACGAACTCGAACCGGAAGTCGAAAACCCCATCATCCTCCCATCACCTTGATCATGATGATTCAAATACGAAACGTCTTCCTTCAACATCCACAGCATTTCTTCATGACCCTTCATTTTTCCCTCAATACCCTTCTCTTTACCTCTATACATCACAACCCAACACTCGTTTACAACATAAAAATTACACGTACGTATAAGGAACGACTATTGTAAGACGTAGAACATAGATAAATCAAGAAAAAAACCAGTAATTAAGACACCCAGAATAACACATTCATATTTTTTTTAGGTACAAAAGGTTAAGGTGGTGATGATGATGATGATGAAAAATAGAATAAAATTAAAGATGCATTGGGAATTACAGAAGATCTTTTATCAGTTATTTGGGGTTTTGGGTTTCTGAAGAAGAAAAGAACAGATGGGTATTTGGTATGAGTGGGAAGAAGAAGAGGACAGTGTTGGTTATGGTTGTGCTCACGCCATTAAAATGAAGAGCAAAGTTTCGCAGTATTTGTATTGTATGTACTGAGTAATCACACAGCCAGTAGAAAAAGAAACAGAGAGAGAGAGAGAGAGAGAATAGGGTGGCTCTGAATCTGACAAAGCAGGTTGTTTTTCCTTTTTTATTTCTTTTGGTAAGGTGTGTTTGGTGCCAAAAATAGTTTGATAAAATTTCTTTCTTTTAGAAAAAAAAAACTCCATATTTCTTACTTATTTGGTAGAATTTGCTAAGTAGGAAAAAAAAATATTATCTTCAAATAATCTATATGTAATTTAACAAAATATTAGGATATTTAATAGGAAATTAGGATTTGGAGACTATATAATGGGATAATATTCTATCTGAATTGATTTCATCACTTTATAACATTACGACATTAGTGTTATTGAGTAATGCATCTTGTCCGACGAACTTGTTGATTTCTACGTATCGGATGTATATGGCTGGATTTGAGGAACCATAATTTGATTATCTAGAGATCAATGAGTTGATGACATTGCGTGAAAAATGATTTTTTCAATTCAATTAGTTAATGGCAATAATTTAATTGTTGGTAAATATTTTTTTTTTTATAAAGACAATTACTAATGAAAATTGGGGGTTTATGAACTATAAAATGAGATTAATGTCGGTTTGAAGTTATTCCATCTTTTTCTAGCTTTATGACGTTGATATAAACAAGCGGTGCGTTTTGTTCGATTGACTTCCTAATTTTTATATAGAAGTTTATAGTGGATAGATTTGAGGTTCCACACTTTGATTATCTTGAGTCAGAGAGCTAATGGCACCACACCAAAAATAATGTAGATACAATTACTTAATGACAATAGTGTAATTGACGGCATACATACTTTTATAGAGGCAACTACTAGTGAAAGTTGGGGGTTCAGTAACTATAAAATGGAGATAATGTCGATTATCCTTGTCTTTATAGGTTATCTATTGCATGCAGCTCTAAACGATCAGAGAAAAACCTCCAGTTGAATTCATTTTAAATTGATTTCACCTCTTTGTAGCAGAGTTAATGTTCAGTTATCTTTGTCTTTCCAGACTGTCAGCGTGCAACTCTTTTCAATCTGAGAAAAAACCTCCAATTAAATTCATTTTAAATTAATTTCACTTTTTTGTAGCGTTATGAAGTTAGTAGTTGTTGAACGGTGCATCTTGTCTAATGGACTTTCTGATTTCTATATAAAAGCTCTCCATGGCTGGATTTGAGGATCCTCATTTTGATTATCTTGAGATCAAAGAGTTGATGGTACCATGTCAAAAATGATTTTTAGATACAATTAATTAATAACAATAGATTAATTATTGGTAAATATATTTTTAATAAAGGCAATTACTAGGGAAAATTGATGATTCATGAACTATAAAATGAAATTAATGTTCAGCTTGAATTGATTCCACCTCTTTATAGTGTTATGATATCGATAATTATCGAGTATTTGCATCTTGTTCAATGAACTTTCTAATTTCTATATACTTAATTACTGCTAAATATATTTTTATAAAAGCAATTACTAGTGATCAATTTTATATTTCATCTTACATATGACCAATTTGTTTTCTCTTATTTTTATAAAATTTAATTTTCTAAAAAAAACATTTTACACAACATTTTAACCAATTAAATATGGGACATTTAAAAATATTGTCCTCTGCACCAAACACACTTTTAGTGTCATCTCTTATTCTACTTAAAAAGAATTTTCTTAATAACTATCGTAGAAATAAATGATTTATTTTAATTGACGATGATGTGCTGATAATATAATTCAGATTTAACTAATTTTAGTATTGCTTAATCAAGCTTTGATTATTCAGTTATTGTACTATGTTTAGTAGCTATTCTAAAGCCTAAACTTAATCAACTCTCATAACTGACTTTCTAATTTTTCTCCAATCACGTGAAAGTACAAAAAATTTGCCCTTAATGTCTTTAAATTCTATTAAAAATTTAAATCAACAAATTTATTTGATCTTGCAAATTTATTTGATCTCATAGCACATTTGACCAAGCATTTAATATTTGCTTATTTTAGAAAATACTTTTTGTAAAGTGCTTTTAGAAAGATACTTTTAAAAAAATTATATATTTAACTATTTTGGAAAACCTTTTTTTATGATATTAGAATAACAATTCGTGTTGGTCAAAGTTCTAGAAGTAATATTTTTAAAAAAAAGGAAGAAAAACTTTTTCTGCTTGTAGGAAAACTAAATTTTATTACTACTGTTTGAAAATATTTCTTATTATTTTTCTATAAAATTGGTGAAATATTTTAATTCTGTAAAATGAATAATTGTCCAAAATTTGGTTGTTATTACCATCTATTCTGAATCTATCAACTTCAAATTGGTTAATAGATCCTAATCTTCTGTAAAATCTAATCACAACAAAATTTTAGCTAATTGTTAAAATTTAAAAACAAATTATTTCCCACCATAGTGAAATGTGTACAATTTTCTTTTTATTTCTCCTGTGTTTCATTCACTTCATAAAAAGTATGACAACAAGATTTCATATTAATAATTAGAAACAAACATAAAAAAGGAAATGAAAAATTATACTTAGACTTTCTCTTGAGATTAATGAACATGAGAAATTATGCTAGATTATAGTATCACATTTTCTTTTCTAATTATTGTAATTTCTTTGGCTTTGTGACAAATATAGCGTTAGAGAAGTCGCATGTCATAGGTAAGCCCAAAAAGGTGTGAAATTCGATTAATTTGAAAATTTCACTCAATTTCAAATATCTATTTTAGAGTCTCAATTTATTCAGGTTTGCACCTATTTAAAAAATTTGGGTCGAGCTCATCACACCGGACTTGCTTAGTACGGATTACCTCGCCTATGTGGTTTGTGAGCTATTGTATAGGAGCGAGTTTTTACCCGTGTGCACTCAGGATAGCGGCTAGGATTCCCCTTATTATCAAAGAAAAAAAATTATTCCTTAATCATATTCTTTTTATACTTCATTTTAATTTCTAGTCTTATTTTATTAGTCACCATGATAGATGCAACAATACTATTTATGCATCAAGTTTTTTTTTCAAAAATTAAAAAATAAGATGTCTTTTGAAATGGTTTGAATTTCAATTTTTCACAATATCTTGAAATATTTGACACTTTCTACCCGTGCCATTAGTCTATTAAGCATTCACAAGTTGTGAATTTCCAAACGTATTTAACTATTTAAATTTATTTGATTTTGTTTTTCATTCAAATTATTTTCTTTTTATCTTTTTTACAAGTATTTTTCTAGTATAATACGTACCAAATTAGTATGTGTTCCAATTAATTTCCATGGAGGAAATGTAACTAAAATGGAAATTTTCAGTGTTCATTAATGAAGGGGACAAAAGAACAAAAAGGACACGGCCTGATTTACCGGGGCAGTTAATATGCTTCAGAGCCTGTCCATAAAAATAATTTTTTAAGAAAAACTGTCATCCATATGTTCTTGAGCTTAATCATATATAAATAAAATTTTATTCTGCTATTGGAAAGGGGGATTTAGATGTTAAGCTTGTGCGTTTTTAGTAAAAATAAACTTAAATACAATAGAAACGGTCGAAACTCTTATACGTTATTACCATCAAACTATTTTATGTGGCATACACGGTGTTTAAAGAAAAAAAAACTATTGAAATTTGTGATCTAAAGTTATTGTTAGATATTTGTATGACTGATAATTATATCACCAAGAGCAAAATAAAAATTTTAAAGTTAAATTGTTTTAGATTAAAAAAAAATAATCTTCACCGATTCCTCTATTTTGCTTTTCATTTCCAAGTGAAGATAGGATTTGAATACCTGAAAAATGAGTTATACTAACATCCAATTTCTTAGATACTACGCAATTATTTAATTAGTAAAAAGAAAAAATAATGTAAATTAAATTAATTAATCTGCCAGAGTCCCCACTATCGTGCACAGCAACTGCCTGTAACATTTTCTTTATGCGCAGTATGTGGTACGTACGTACTAAAGGCTGCGGGACGTGGCTATTTTCTTTCTTTTTTTGTTTTATTTAACCATTTTTCTCATCTACTTTTTTTTTTAATTTCAGAAATTTTGTTATTGCACATTGCTTCTGTTGTTACTGAATAAAACAAATCAAATGCTATACCTGAGAAAACAATTTCTGATTTGCAGAAACCATAAATATAATCAGGCGGATTCAAAATTGAATTAAAATCAATAATTTGAATTAAAAAGAAAAAAAAAATTATTGATTTATTGATAATGGATTATTGATTAACAGTTTCCGTAACAATTTTAATTTTATTTATTATTGAATTATTAGTTCTTAACAGTTTTATGTTTTTTCTTAACGGGTTAATTGATACTTCGATAGTAAATTAAATATTTATATTTGTATCATTTGGTATGTGAAGTCTTTGACAGTTTATACTTTTAATCTTTTATTGTCAATACTCTCAATTATTCTACAATGTGAAAGTATTTGCTTTTGATCAAGATGCAAACTATCAACTCATGATTTATTTGGTTTATCATCTAAATTTTTAATAACGAAAATTTTGTGTCAAATCTTAACAGTTGAATCAATAATTGATAAACTAATAACCGATAAACCAATATCTTAACAAGTTATCATATCTATAAATCGATAACCGATAATTCGAATCGATAAACTTTAAAATCAAACCGAATCAATAGATATGCGGCCCTATATATAATGCCTTTTTAAGTAGAAAACTCACTGTGTTTATCCTTTGTTAATAATTTCATTTCATTTGTGTCCTCAATGTTTATCCTTTTAATCAGTATTCTAATTATGCTTTGTTAGATTAGGTGTAAAATAAAAATATTTTTATTCAATTAAATAATGATAAAAAGTATAGGTGAACCAAATTATAAATGGGAGGGTAAATGTTATAAATTTAACATACTTAAAAGATATTTTTAACGATTATTTTCCTATGTTTCTCCCGAAACAGTGACGATTGAATTTGTTAAATATGTTTTAAGGACAGGCAAATTGAAATGATCGAATAATAAGATTATTAATATTAAATTACTTGTTAAGCGTGATTAAAATAATAAGATTGATGGAAATTACACGTATCAATCTCTTGGAGGTGTGGATTATTTTATTCAAAAAATTTATTCATTTAGATTGGTGCCACCTTTGTTGGAGAAGAAAACAAGGTGGCAGATTATTTTGTTAACCTAGTCTTCTTTTTTGCAGAGACTAAAAGCTTAACTTTTCACTCTGTACAACCGATTTTAGCACAAGGAAGGGCATTTTGAGACTAGATGCACAACAAATTCCTAATATCCAAGTCATAAAAATGCAAAAAAACACATATGCAGTGAATTCATGAGGAAAGGAAAGCAATAATTGTTTCAAGGATCAAGCAGAAACTTGACAATCAAGAGGAAAACCTAAATTTGATGGTTGAACAGTGGTATCAGCTCTTATGAGGCTCAACCTGTTGGCTAGAAAAGTTAGGATTAATTCATAACTGTTTAGGGAAAAAGAAATCACAGAATAAATAGGAACTTATCTGAAGACCTCGACAACATCGATGGTATGAATGTACATCAGAAATGTCACGATGCAAAGGAAATATCTGTATTTCCATTTAGTACTGATTGGAGAGATCACTGGACACTCAAGGTCATTGGGTTGAAGAAGTCTTCACAGGACTGTATTTCACGGCGTCAGTGAGATATTAGACGCATAAATGAAATTCATCCAAGCTCAGTAGCCCGTTTGGGTAATTAATGAATCTCAGATCTCGTCACCTGAACATGCAATGAAGGAAACGTGCGGCCCTTACCGGGAAGGAAGGTCAAGACCGAGATTGGATGTGCAATAGGAAAGGGTGTGACTTTCCCTTTTCGTCCTCTAGATCTTTCTAGGTTGTGTTTGTTTTAAGATATTTTTCAAATAGCTTTTGGTAGTCTGATTTTGACATTTCTTTGTTTATGTGTTGATTGTTGGGCCGATTTTTTTGGACCTGCTCCAATTAAAAGCGTTACATTTTTCATTAATTAATTTAATATATTACATAATTTTTTATCTTGGTTAAATTATTAAAAAAATATTTACCTATAATTTAATGTGTTATGATAGTGCGAAGTGCGAGCATGCTCACTAGTAATAAATATACGTACGAGTGGCATATGTCTTGTTACATACATATTCTACAAAACTGTCAATTATTCTACAATGTGAAAATATTTGCTTTTGAGCAAGATGTAAACTCTCAACTCATGATTTATTTGGTTTGTCATAGTAATTTTCAATAACGAAAATTTTGTGTAAAATCTTAATAGTTGAATCGATAAATGAACCGAAATGATCAATTATTAATAAACTAATAATCGATACGCTAATATCTTAACGATTTTATAATGGTTTACCATATCTATAAATCGATTACCGATAATTCGAATCGATAAACTTTTAAACCAAACCAAATCAATCAATATGCGACCCTATATATAATGCCTTTTTAAGTAGAAAACTCACTGTGTTTATCCTTTGTTAATAATTTTATTTCATTTGTGTCCTCAATGTTTATCCTTTTAATCAGTAATCTAATTATGCTTCGTTAGATTAGGTGTAAAATAAGAACATTTTTATTCAATTAAATAATGATGAAAAGTATAGTTGAACCATATTATTAATGGGAGGGTAAATGTTATAAATTTAACATACTTAAAAGATATTTTTAAGGATTATTTTTCCTTTGTTTATCCCGAATCATTGACGATTGAATTCGTTAAATGTGTTTTAAGGACACGCAAATTGAAATGATCGAATAATAAAATTATTAATATTAAATTACTTGTTAAGCGTAATTAAAATAATAAGATTGACGAAAATTATATGTATCAGTCTTTTGGAAGTGTGGTTTATTTTATCCAAAAAAATTATTCATTTAGATTGGTGCCACCTTTGTTGCTTATTTGGTGGGGAAGAAAACACGGTGGCAGATTATTCTGTTAACCTAGTTTTTTTTTTTTTTTTTTTTTTTTTGCAGAGACTAAGCGGGGGTTTGGTATGGAGGAAAATGTTTTCCTGGAAAATGAGTTGATTAGTAACTCATTTTCTCATGTTTGGTTGGTGGGTGAAAAATATTTTTCGAGAAATATTTTTAATTATTTGGTTAATGAATAAAAATATTTTTAGAAAAAAACTTCTATTTTTAGTTAGAGAGTAGAAAACAATTTGTAGAAAAATAACTTCTGACATGAAAATACTTTCATAATTTTAAGAATTTTTTTAATAAATTTTTAAAAAAAAATTCTAGAGGGTGTGGGATAGGCGTGGGGGCAGGGGAGTGTAAAAATTGAATTTTTCAAAAATTAGAACTTTTTTTAAAAAAATATTTTTTAATTCTTTTTTTTTCTTTTTTTGTATTTGGGGGTGGGGGAGGAGGGAGAGGTTGGAGTAAAAAATTAAAAAAAATTTAAAAATAAATTTTTAACTTTTATTGTACGGGGTTGGGTTGGGTGGAGTGGGGTGAGAGCTGGGTGGTGTAAAAAAATGAATTTTTTCAAAATTTAAATTTT
>JAPFFP010000080.1:19718202-19735081 GCA_026153255.1 Solanum medicagineum | reverse complement strand
ATACCAGTACATTCCAAGTACTGACGTCCCCTTTTCGACTGTATCATATTATGGTGATGTAGATACGCAGGATAGAGGTCGTCAGCAGGCGAGTCATTGAGGATCTTTGAGCATTCAGCAGATTGGTGAGTCTCCCCTACTTCGGAGGATTCATTAAAATTATTTTTCATCATGCTTTAGAGTTAGAGTTGCTTATCTTTTATTTGATTTGAGATAGTCATGGGTCTATCATTGGCACCACTTAATAGTGATAGAGGCTTCATAGACTAGAGCAGAATGTTGATTGTCCAGATTGTGAGTTAGTTTTTTTACTAGCCTTTTCTACATTATTGTTGAGACTAGATGATGAGATGTGCCCATTTATTTTTCCTTATCTTCTGCTGACTAGAAGATTGTTGATTAAAATGAATGTGATGAGGCCAAGTGGTTCGCTTGGGGACTAGCAATAGTCTCTAAGTGTCGGTCACGTCTTGGATCCCCTCCCAAGGCGTGACAATTAGGTTTGATTTTGGCACCTCAAATATGCCAATAAATAAGAAAAATTGTACAAAATTCACACTATTTGCCCTTCATTGATAATTTGGTTAAACTATGCTCTTGTTGTTACTTAATTGGTGAAGCTAACTTGGTTAAATTGTTGTGATTTTTCTCACTAATTTAAGGCATCACATAGGCCCTTTTTGAGCCTTTGAAAAGAATCTTAATGTCTCAAGTTTCAACAATTGTCTATTTACATTTTCTTCAAATTTGTTTTAGTACAAAGAATTTGATGCTCCATATTGATTGTCCATCTTTTTGATATATATCAGGTATTGCATTCTCCGGATAATTTAAACCGAAGTAATTGGATGTCCAACTCAGGCCTGTATGACATGACCGATCAATAGATTCACCTTTGTCATATATTCCATTCATCACACTAAATAGATATCATATTCATAGAATACGATTCACTTTTAAAATGCCTTGGTGGTAAAATAGTAGACAGAGAATTTAATGCACAAAATATCCCGTATAAAAAAAGTCGAAGCCCGAGGGAGTTTGCATTAATTTTCCTAATATCTAGAAAGATTAGACATCCATTATCAAAGAAAAAGGCTCATTTGATTGAGTTTTTCAAGTTTAAAAGTAAAAGAAAAAGAGAACGAAAAAGAATAATTAACTAGACTAGCAGCCCACAAAGCAATAAACTTAAAACAACCCCACATATCTAAAACTTTTTTTGTTCAACTTTTCTAAGTACGTTAGTAATTTTATTTAGTCAAAACCTAAACCAACGGTTTATACTTTTTCTCTATCAACATCTTCTCGATCCTTTAATTTAGGGCTTTCTTTTTCTCGATCATAAATCTTTCTCAGAACATTAGATATGAATCAAACTCTTTTTGCACAGTGATCCACAAATAACGAAAATCCAAAAGCCTACTAAATTTATATCCAAACGCCTCCTAACCACTTTTCAAATATAACCAAATTTATATCCAAACGCCTACTAAATTTAAGAACTAACATGTATTTACAGAATGGCTAAAATATGAAGAATCCAGAAAACATAACGGACACAAATATTAATTAATTAATTGAACTCAGATGACACATCTTCACTAAAACAAAGTTCACCAGAAACGGAGATTTATGAACATACAACCCAATTAGCCAAAAGTTCTTAGTTCTGGTTGACATGTCAAATAAGTCCTAGGGACATAAATTCCACAACACTGGTCAAATCACATCAGAACCAAACCCCAACTACAAATAATGGATAAAAAAGGGAACACAATTAATGATGTAAATTGAGTTAGACCTAGCAAGTTACACCAATGCAATGCTGCTCTCACCACCTGGAGGCTTGCGAACCCCGCCATAGAAGTCTCGAGATTCTACTTTCCCATCTGCGAATATATTGCTTCCACTCATTTCTCGCAGCTTTGCTGAACTCAGATGCTTCTCAGCTGATGCTGGAGGGTTATCTCCCTTGAAAATGTCATTTCCTGTGAGCTCTGCAAGTTTCTTCTCAGGAATCTTCTTGGCGGTCTTGACCACTTGTTCATCACCAGATAAATCACCCTGACAAAAGACCAAGAACAAAAATGATGCTAACATATTTTGATGATAAACAGTGGAAGGAATCATACATCGTACGAAACATGCTCAGCAAGGCCATAAAGTGATCAACTAGTGTCTTGAGCAGCAAACTACTCGCCTCACCCGTCCTCAGGTTAATTAGTTAAGCCAAGATCTCTTAGTGAAAGCATGAAAACATGCACTGATACTCTCTAGTTATAAGTTGAAAGACAAAGGAGGTAAATCAACAGTATCTTGTAGAACTATTCAGATAGTCTACTAACACTAAGAATAGTTCTGCTGGACAGGCTCTGAGTCATGCAAGTTCATTTCCTATTTCAACCATTCTGTTCCAGCTGAAATTGCTTCTCTAAGAAGTAATTGGGTAAAGGTGAACCTACGGAGCGTAACAGGACATAGGATTATGCAGTTTATTGAGTGAATATAAAGAAATTTATAGATGTGCATACATTAGTTGGTGCAGCTTCTCCAATTGTAATGCTTTCTCTTAACGCCAATGCACGAGCAGTAGATGGACGAGGTTGGATTTCAGGTGGGGGAGCAAAGATGTCATGTCCAACAAGCTCCTTGGTCTTTGCATCAGAAATTTGTTTCTTCAATTTCATCTCAGACTCACTTTCTAGAGTTCCACTAAGTTCCCTCTGCTTTGCCACTTCAGGGATAGTGACTGGCTTCTTTGGAGATACGGTGTCTTCATCACCAAACGAAATTTGACTTATACCAGATACAGCTTGCTGGGGACAAAAAGCAGGTGTGAGAGTCTGGTCGTCAGATTATATACATAGAGGAAACAGAGTTCACATATGATCATTCGATGAGATATGTACATAGGCTGTGAAGGCCATACATGATAAATTGATTAAACACTCGGATAACATAAACTGGGAAGTGTACCTGATACATCCTTCTATTTGGGATGGGATTAGCACTGTCAGATTCTGAAATACCATTTTCTCCATCAGATACAAAAATACCACTACCTGTCATCTCCTTTAGTTTATAACCT
This sequence comes from Solanum medicagineum, assembly GCA_026153255.1. Classification (NCBI taxonomy): domain Eukaryota; kingdom Viridiplantae; phylum Streptophyta; class Magnoliopsida; order Solanales; family Solanaceae; genus Solanum; species Solanum medicagineum. Next base: position 19,731,990 of record JAPFFP010000080.1, on the reverse strand, counting down.
GAACATGGCTTCCTGAGATGGTGCCAAACAGTTTCAGCTCATAGAATACAACTTAAGCAACAAATAACAAGGAAGTTGCAGTATTCCTATAACTCATTACTCATATATATATATATATATATATATATATATATATATATCAGGACACACTGATACACCAGTAATATACAACAGCACAAGAAAGAACATAAATCATGATCCAAAATAATTTGGAAGCAGAAAAAAGTAGTCTTCGAGGACGTAATGGAGACGAAAAGTACCTTTCATAGGACAAATTACCATGAGTAACACAATCCAATGTCTATTTTGTTGTCTAAGATGACTTATTTAGTGTCATTTATGAATAACAAACTATACAGATAAAGGATTTATTGATAAGATGTTGAACTCGACCTTTAGCAATTGCAACACACAGACTGCTGACTGCAGATCTAAATGCATGAATGAGATTTAGAAATAGAACACAAGAATTTAATATTATACAGTTGTCCTGAAATGTTTGTCAAATTGATACAACTACTAGAACATCCCATTCCAAACTAGTTAGGATCGACTATATAAATCATTTAAATCAATTCAAGTCGATATGAGCTTTTAGACAAAATAATAGCACGACAAAAAAACAGAGAAAAAAGAATTGTTGAAACCGTGAAGAATAAAGCCAAAAAATAAGAGGAAAAACAACAAAAATAACAAGCAAACAAATTCTCCGTACTATGATTGGCCATGGAAGCATTAAATGTCCTCTCATTTGCTCAAATAATCAACAAAATAAAAAGCACACATAAAACAGAAAAGACAAAAACTAATAAATCAAAATCGCGAAAGCTGAATCATTCACCTCTTGTTCAAGCTCTCAACTTCTTCATCTGTCACTTGACCACCAAATACCACCTTTTGGATCCCATCGGACGGCTTCCATTTCATCAAATAATAATAATAATAATCAAACAATGAGTTCTTCAAAAAAAAATCAATATTCCATATTTTTTCAGGAAAATCATCCTCACCTGACGAGAACGGGCAGAGGAAGCAGCAGAACCGATTGCCGGGGAATTTTCCGGCGGATTTTCCGACCATGTGAGTAGATCTGCAGTGTTAGTGTGTGACTTTCGAACTGGAGTGGTTTTCTCCATTTTTTCTTTCTTGTGATAACACAAAAAAATCAAAACCCACAAACAAAACCTTCTTCTTCTTTGTTGTTTTTCTAGCTGAAGAGCCTTCACCTCAGCTTGTGTGAATGGAAAGGAATAAATTAAGAGATCTAAGGAACGAATTAGAAGGAGAAGATATGGTATTTAGCTTTTTTGTAATGGGGGCTTTGCGCTTCCTTTGAATCTACTACTCTCTGCCTTTTTTGCTTGCAGTCAGTGTTTGTTGGGACTTGGGAGCTACGATAGAAAGATAGAAAGAGAGAGAGAGGAAAATGGGGAAATTAGGGACGTTACTGTGTGTATGTGTGTGTAAATAAGAGAGAGAGATTTATTCAGGGGTTTTAAATTTTTTTGAATTTTTACTCCGCCAGATTTGATACTAATTTAATTATTTATTTATTAATTAATTAATTTTTGGGTTATGGTGAGTGGCGTGGGGGTGGGGTGCGGGGTGAAAGCATGTGCCCAGCTTGGATAGGCACGTGTCGGCAGGTGGGCCCCGCCTTTTTCTCCTTTTTACCAGGATGCCCCTATCTAATTCTGCCTATTCCTCGAGAGATCGTTTGTAGATGGATAATAATAACATCGTTTGGTGTGATGGATAGAAAAATTTAATTTTGGGATAATTTTTAAATATGAATAAAGAAATTTAATTTTGGGATAATTTTTAATTGATTCTTAATTCATTATTTGGTTGCATAAGTTAAGATAACTTATTTTGGAATTAACAATTAGTGATGGGATAAGTTATCCCTCCTTATGGGTGGAATAATAATCCAAGAATAAGTTATTCTGGGATTAAATATGTAAAACTGCAAAACTTTCCCTTTAAAGTCTCTTTTATATACTTTTTTATATTCATGTATATTAATATAATTTTTAATAATATTTATAATAACATTCACTATCTTAATTAATTGTTATTTTTATGTATTTTTTCTATTAAAAATTATATTTTACAAATACAATCTCTATTTATGAATATATTATAAATTGAACTTATTTGTCTAATACTTATGTTTATCTATATTTTAATTTCTCTTAAAACGTTCACTTCACTATTAAACTACAAATTTGTAATTAAATAATTTATTACTCACTTAAAAGTGGTATTCTATATGTCAATTAAAATGTAGATAACTTTAAAATTTAATAATAATTTTTTAATTTAACAAACTTGAATCAAAATTTTATTTTAAGCTAAATAAGATGCATGGAAGTTTTATTTCTAAGCTAAATGATATGAAAAATTTATTTAAAGCTAAATAAGATGGACATTTTATTTTTTAAGTTGAATAAGATTAAGGTTTACTTATAAAACACATGACATAATCATGAAAAATGGATGCACAAAATTATTTATGTTAAATAAGATGAAAATTTTATTGTAAAAATGAATAGCTAGAGGTTGCAAAGAGAATATTAAAAAAAAAAAAACTAAATAAAGTGAAGAATATTTTTGTAAACAAACAACTTATTCTCAGAAATTATACAATAAATAGTATTATGAATATGACAAACCAATCAACCAATAAAAACTACTCTCAGCATAAATAATCTCAGCATAACTTATTCCAATATAATTAATCTCATCATAACTTGTATCCAAACCCAACGACGCCTAAACGATTTATATATTCCATACGTTTAAAAAAGATTAATTTATTTTTTATTTTAGTCTATTTTAAAAAGAATAATTTTTTTTGGAAACATTTTAATTCAATGTTTGACATGACATATTTAAGGCTATGAGATTAAAGGGCATTTTGGTACGATTAACATAATTTTAATTTACAATCACAAAAAAATAATTATTTTTTGAAACTCTTACTTCATCTCACCGAGGGCATGACTTTAGATAGAAAAGAGTTAAAGTTGTGTATTAGAGTAGAGGGTTAATAAGTTAGTAGTGGTAGGTCAATAAATGACTTTGTGATATAATAGGTTAGTAAGAGTAGTGATGTCTTTACATTGTATGTTGTCATTATTAGTCCTATACTTATTTACTTTTAGCATATTTATATTATTTTTATATCTTGTGTTATCATTTGCCATCTTGATATGTTAATTTATCGTATTTGCATACTATAATGCTCTTTTCCTTATTAGTCGCTCTTTCTATTCTTTTTTTTTCTTTTCCTTTCCCCATATCTAGTTTATTCTCCTCATGGGTTTTTGAGACGAGGGTACCAGGAAACAGTCTCTCTACCTCTATGAGGTAGTGGTAAGGTCTACGTACATTCTATCCTCTCAGACCCACTTGTGAGATTCTACTGGGTATGTTGTTGTTGTTGTTGTTGTTGTTGTATTTTCTTAAATTTCATATCGAGTCAAACTAAATTGTTTCTTTTTAAATGAAAGGAGTATTTATTTGTTTGCAACTTATATGATCTTTAATAGGTAGATGAAAAATAAGTTATTTATCTACGAAATTAATATGATTTTTGATTAACAATGTAGAACACCATATAATTGATACATATATTAGTTATATGAGAAAATTAATGTATTATTTTATACATGATAGAATACGGAATAACTAATACATGTATGAGTCATACCCTGCAAATTTTGAGTTGTCGTGATAATTTACCATATTAAACTTATTAATTGATGTTTAGAGTTCAGTTTTGAAATATGATTTAGAAAATAAATAATTAATGCAATGATAAAAACATAAAAAGAATATCTATATTTTCTTGATATGTTAAAAGTGACAATTAAAATAAAAATTTATTAATAAAATAGTACACAAATAATAATAGTACTTATCTTTTATCTTATATTTGTGTATGTTTTTCATCAATACTAAAATTAACAATAAGATGTTTTTAAAAAAAATTTACAACATATATGCTTATAAAAAAGGTTAATTTTAAAGAATAAATTCAACTTGATTTATAAATTCACAAGTAATTTAATATATGATATATTTAAATAGTGAACAAGTACTATAAGACAAAATGAACACTCCTTTCTTTTCTTTTCCTCTTATGGCTTTTTCTTAAAAATATTTCAAATTCAAATTAGGTCATTTATTCCGCCACAATTTTTGAAAACTTGTCTTGACCTTTAAGTGACAGTGATCAATTAAGATAAGATGGGATTAAGAATTATAATCAATATAGGAAAGTGATTTATTATGTTTGAAATATCACTTATTGGTACCATTTTGTCTATCTTAATGGAGAGGAAGAGCAATCAAGAAATATTAGTAATAAAAGAAAATATTTTTTAAAAATAAAATTTGGCTGGGATTAACGTCAAACGGATGAATATAAGACACACTTATATACATACTAGTCTTGCTGTAAGCTTTTTTTGCATGATCAAAGCGTGTACCTCATTTGATAACAAATATTATAGAAAAAATTAAATTTAATTATGAACTTATAAAAAAATAAATAATTCACTAAATTTTGATAAATTATTTATTTATAAATATTTTATATATAGAGATTTTATCACTAATTAGAACCCATGATAAATTAGAATTTCCTTAGCGATGTTAGTGTAATTTTCTGATTCAAATAAGGAAGAAGTAGAAGTCTATCAAATAAGGAAGATTTAAGAGTCTTTCCATGGCTAGAAGTTCTTATTTTATCTCTTCTTTCCATATCTTTTAAAAGTCAATATTATAAATATAATTAAATAATAATTTAGAGAAAATGGTGAAAAGACGATTTTATCTAAAGAGAAGTCTTTTTAATAAAGGGTAAAAAGTTCAAACAACATTTCAAAGGGCCTTCACCCTTTTAATATAGTATAGACTAGTTACGAAGATTCTCTGCAATGTATGGACATAATAGTTATTTGTAAATTTATTTTTAATAATATAATTAAACGTTATTAAAGCATCTTATTAAGTGTAAAATAAATATTATTAATATTAGTTAATTTAAATTTAATGATTAAATGATTTTAAATTTTTACTCCAAATAAATTATAATATAACATATATATTTATCTGATAGCAAATCATCTCATTTTTGTGCAAATCTCATGTGAAAAAGTCCATTAAAATGCCTTTAGAATATTTTTGTCATTGATTGCTAATTTTTTACTCAAAAAAATATAAGTATTATTGACAGTCAAAATAACCAAGCTATATTTAAGTATATGAAGTTAAAACTAAAAATTCTAGGTAAAGTGAATTTTATAATTTCAAAAAAATTACACATTAATTACATTTAAAATAGAATAAAAAATAATTATTTAAATCTCATAAAAGGGAGTTTGAAATACACATCAACGAAGAAGTGTCTTGCTTCACCCCTGACTTCCTCTAATATAATAAGAGAATATATCAACACGCACTTACTTCTTGGAATAGAAAATTCAATATATTCTTACGAGTAAAATTCGAGATGGGTTGTTAAAAAAGACAAATTTTATTTTTATATTTTGTGAGTTTATTTATGCTTTGTAAGGCTACTGATTAGGCTTCTCGAGGTCATGTTAGAAGCTTCAGTACACGAGCGGTCATTCCAATTCTGCGACACTATATGATTAAGATTAAAAATATTATTTAGGTATATATCTATAAATATTGAATTAATTTAATTTTTTTCGTATTACTTACTTGTTATTTTTTGAATTTTTTAATAACTTTTTGAGAAAATGCACAAGTATTTCTCAGACTATGATCAAAATTTCAGAGACATACTCAAATTTTAACTTGGTCTTATTACCTCCTGAATTTATTTTTTTCATAATTTAATGTCCCTTATTTACTTACGTGACATGTGGGGTCCAAGATATGTTAAGTAGAAAAATAAGGGATATTTATTAAAAAAATAAAAAATAAAAAAAAACAAATTAAAATTTAAATATATCTCTAAAATTTTAGTTATATTCTACGGGATACTTATACATTTTTCCTAACTTTTTTGGCTCTGTCTAGTACTATGTCAAGACACAAGTTCATAACATTCATCAATGCAAGTATATATATTTATATAGTAATATTTATCTAATGAGTAAACAAATTTAATTTTTAATTATCTTTGCAGTGTCAAGGGCAAAAAAAGAAATTAGATAAAAGAAAGGAGTATTACATGTGAAGGGCATTTGCGTCTCGATGAAGTATCATAAGAATCTATTCTTCTTTTCTAGTGCTTTCATGCATGATATGTTCATGTGACCTTCTTGTATGATTCATGTGATACTAAAGGTACCCATTTTATCAATATCTATTGCACTTTTAAGTTTTCAAATCTAGTGGTCCCTTTTCAAATTCTTTCTAAATTTTACTAGAATAAATTACATAATTAAATAAATATATAATATGTATTTATAATATATTATGATAGTTTAAAAGAATTATAATTTATAATTATAGTTAAAATTTTGTTGTTATTTTATCCTCCTTCTCTTCCTCTTGTTCGCCTCTTTTTTCTCTCGTTCATCTCCCCTTCGTTTTTCTCCTCTCCTTGCCCCTTCTCTCTCGCCTCTTTCTGACCCTGTCTCACTACATATAATAATTATAATAATTAATTTTACAAAACAAATGTTAACAATAGTTTATACAAATACAAACGATAAATATCAATATATAAATCCTCTTCAATGATGTGAATACATATGTATTTGGATTCAAATTGTATTCATTGATACAAGTTGTATTCGTATACAAATTGTATTTGTTGATTCAATTTATTTATTGAAACAAATTGTATTCATTACCATTTAACTCATTGATACATATACTATTAATGACATATACACAATCATCTATCAAATATACAAATACGATCTACCTCTCTCCTCCCTCCCCCCGCCCGGTCCCCCCACCCTTCCTCCCTCTTCCAGTCTCACTCACCTCTCTCTTTTTTCTATAATATATAGCTACTAATCATAATTTTAGCAAATTATAGCTATTTTATTTTATTATAATTCAAGTATTTGTTCTTTTTGAAAAATTCCATGTTACATGTATGAAAAATAAAGAGGAGAGGAGGGGGTGGGGATGGAGGGGGGATGGCATTTAACTATAAGAATTTCAAAATATACCTTAAATATTTACATTGACAAGAAAACTTATAATTATTACTCGAAGGTGATTAGATTTGAAAAAAAATGTAAGTAGCATATATATAGAGAGAGAGACAAAATGAGGAAAGATAGCTTGAGATGTGATTCAGTTATGGCTGAATTCATACAGACGAAACCATAAATATAACATCACGATGATTGAAATTATTATAATTGAACGAGATAGACCTTAAATCACTTAAAAGACTTACGATATTAAGTGGAAAAATAGGATATAGTCGTAAATAAATCCATTTGGAAGCTGTGCAAATTAGTTTTAAGCATGTACCCAAGGTTTAGTCTAGGGTCATTTATTCTGGTTATAAAAGCTATAAGAAATTTTTTATGTTCTAATTTAGAATAATCAAATAACAAAATGATAAAAACTATTAAAAAAAAAAAGGAGAGAAAGAAATATGTAGCGCTGAAAAAGCAACATGCTTAGTGACAATTCATCCAAGCAAATCTCAATTAATCTGAAATTATTAAAACATAGTTCTTGAAGCATCTATATATATATACACACACAAGCGGTCAAAATGCACGAATTCAATATATATTATTTTTCTCTCTTAATTTCTATGATCTATATAAGATTGAAATATATATATTTGTCTGATAATAAATCATCTTACTTTTTTGTACAAATCTAATATGAAAAAAGTCCATTAAATGTCTTTAATTAAAATATATTTCATTATTACTAATCGTTAATTTTTTACTCAAAGCAGGTATAAAATATACACAAATACTATCAAAATTTAAAATAACAAAACTATAATCAAAGTATATGAATTTAAATCTAAATATTATAGTTAAAGCAAATTTCATAATTTTAAATAAAATTATATAATTAATTAAATTAAAACAAAAAATAATTTTACAAAAATACTCTTCAATTCATTGAAGCATGTACGTCGACAAAAAAAGTAGTTGCTTGAAACCCAATGGGAAAATGTCATGCCAATTCTTGAATTTCCAAGAGAAGTAATAAATGCGATATCGTAAAATTTACTACTCTACTAAATAATCAATGAATACTGCAAAGATGTACATTGGTTTGGTGCTGCTGATTATACCTTACTCTGACTACAATTCACAATATTTTTTAATTATATAGTACTAGAATTTGAGACATGTATTCATCAGGAAAAAAAAAAAAACAAGCTACAAGGTTTGCTGGATAAAATTAAATAAAGTGATAACAATGTGAAGATTGTCAGAGAATGGACCCCTACACATCATGTGGGTTATAATAATTATCAAAATATTAAAATTAAAACTCTCTCTTCTCTTCCATGTTGTCACCTGCAACTAAAACTTGGAACACACACAATGAACAAAATTCAAGATTCCTTAAAAGTCATCTTTAGAGTTTAATCAACTTTTTAAGTGTATATTAGTATTGTTAATATTATCCTTAAACTCATTAGCGTAAAGTAACTACAACCTTGTTGTCTTTCATTATCCTTAAAGATTATTTCATACCGGCCATCTCACCTCGGGAAAAATTGTTTATACCAATAATCAATCGAATTCATTTCATTGGTTACTTCGGTTATTTGTATAATCAAGATTTTCACTAAAGGAGTTCAAAATTTGAAGAATTAGGCTCATAGTTGGAATAAAAAAAATTATTTTTATCTATATATACATATAATTTTTGTTAAAAGAGATTTAGATGCACCCCTGATCACAAAGCATTGAGGAATGACAAAAGTTTCACGTTAGTGGTTAATGAAATTAATAGACTCTTTTATAAAGTTTGGACAATTCTTCTCCTTTTGAGTTAACTTTTGGGATGTGAGTTAGGTGCAAGACCTAATTTTACATGGTATCAGCGTAAGACCCAACTCAATCAATGTTGGACCCAAAAAAATAAAATAAATATTATCATGCACCAGATGCTAAGCACTAGATCTGAGGTGGGGTGTTGAGCAATGACAAAAGTCTTACATTGATAGTTGATGAAATAGATGGACTCTTTATAAAGCTTGGACAGTCATTCTATCTTTGAGCTAGATTTTGAGGGTTAGATTAGATTCAAAACATAATTTTTCACAAAGTGACTCTGTCAGTGAATAATTATTTATATTAATTATTTAAAAATAAAATATAAATAATATTATGTTAATTGATTGAAATTCAAAACTATGCTAGATAAATCAAACAAGGGGTCTTTATTAAAAGAGGAAAAGAAACGAATCGATTCACATCGCTATACACTGAAAAATTGACAATTAACTAATGGAATATAGAATATTGTCCAACAGTACCACTACATATGATTCAACACAAGTGCAGAGTAGAAATTTTGTATTTTCTTCCTTTTGGTTTTGCGAAATTTATTGATCAGATTAATTTATTAAGAAAAGATTTAGTTGCTTTATAAAAAATCTAGTATATCAAATATGATATTTAATTATTTTATCAGTTTACATAGCTAAAATATGTATGTCAATTTATATTATTTTATATTAAATAAAATAACAATTATCCTTATAAAGCATAAATATTGATTTACGGTGATCAAAAACTTTTATGATTTGTACAACTAAAGTATTCCTTACTTGATCAATGATAAAATCTCACACTTTTTCCATCAAAAAAGTCTAGCCCTTCGAATTATCATTTGTTGTTTGCTTCAAATTAAATAGTTATAATGTAATTTCTAAAAAGTCATTTGTTAGAGTAATATATTTTAACTAATTATATTTATTCATTAGTTGATTTTGTTAAATATCGGGTAAAAACTTTTTTTCTTTTCCTTACTAATATTTTTCTGCTTTTTCTTAAAAAAAAAGGGAAATGCAAATTTAGTAAATTACAGGCTTGATCTACAAAGTCGGTGCTAATAAGCTCCATTTTGGTCATTACCAATCGTTTTTTCTCATGTGTCTTCTATAATTTTTTGCTATTTTACCTAGCTATAAGTAACTATAAATGTGACATATACTTTTTAAAAATAATTAATATTTCTAATTAAAACAAAAAGTAAAGGTACAAGTAGGTAATTTTTTTTTTTTAAATAAGGAGTGGTTGAGATTGGAATTGATGTCCTGATAGGTCAAACCAAAACTGACACGTCCAACAAATTTGCCTTTAATAATTTCTTATTATATCTATATATTCTATATAATATTAAGAAATTAAAGCCAAAATTTTTGGCTAAAATTGAGACTTTTGTTAATCCAATAAGAAATTTATAAATTGAACCAGTTAAATTATGACACACACGTATTTTTGGCTAATCCGTCATTTTTAGTAATTTTAACTCAATCCATCATTGCTAGGGCCTACGAGCCCTTATATTTTTGCTTCATCAAACTTAACCGAAAAAAAGGATAAATTTCAAAAATTTATCTTGATATAATTTTTGTTTTATTAATAAATACTTTTTTTTACGGTTTGGAATATTACGCATACTTTCTTTATTTCATGTTTAGGGTAATGAAGCTATTTTAGGACCAAAAATTAACAAATATGCCACTTATGCCAAGTTTCTTTTTTCGTCTTCTTATTTTCTGTAATGACACCTAACTTTTATTTTTTTTACTGAATACATGAATTTTGTCATTGTATGCCATTAAAATTTTCTCAATTTTTTTTTAACGCTAAACTAATGAAAACAATAAGTTTTTTAAAATAAGAAAATAGTTTAAAAGTTTTTATGTGTCATTTCTTTAATTTTAGTATATGTTTTTATGTAAAAAGTTTATTAGAAGAAATTGAGTACAAAACAATATCCATAAATACCAATATATATTAATTATTTATGTAAAAGAATTTTTCCATTTGTGCTTCTTCTTGCATAATAATTTTCATGTCATTGTTTTTTTTAGGGCTTACATTTTGTACTTGTGATATGGAATTGCTTCTCCTTTTTTTTTTTCTTTGAAAGAATTGGATTTGGATTATTTGATTTTCGTAAATTCGGATATAAAATATGTATAAATACAATTTAACTAATTTGATATAATCTTAGTAAATTAAGTACATCCAATTCTAAAGTGTTTTTAAAAGATAATTTTGTGTTACAAAATGAAGAAGAAACATATAATGAAGATACAAGACTCAAGAGGTATATTTGTCTAACATTTTAGATTGAAAAATAATTTTATTATACTAAATATGAAATAACAAAGATACATATAATATTCACAATCATAAAAAAAAAAAAGTATTAGAAGACAAAATCTCAAAGGATGTTTATTAAATTAATAGTTCTAATGTCTTTTGAATTTCCAAACCATAAGAAAATATGTATTATAAGACAAAACCTCAAAATTAGGTTTATGAAATTAATATTTAAATTAAATACATTTAATTTCCTTTATAATAATTAAAAATGATAAGTTATGAAATAGTAAGAGTTTATTCGAAACTGTTCTGCTTATGAATTTTTATCTTTAAGCTAATAGATATCTTTTCTATCCTTTTAAAAATTTAATGTATTTTCAAATTCAAATACCTTTTTATTTATCTTTTAATTCAACAGTTTTATTATAATATTTATTAACTTTGTCTTAAAATAATCAAGTGACTTTTTAATGGCTTGCCACTTGATTTAATCATATTGTAAACTATTCTCCTTAATTTATTATATATATATATATATGGTCAAAAATATCTTCAATATATTATAAATGGTTTTAAAATGTTCTTCTTCCATCTGTTGGATCAAATTTGCCTCTCTTTTCACTTGTTGAGTCAGAAATACCAAAATCCATTAGAAATAGTTTAAATTTATCATCATTCAATCTAAAAATATGTTTATTAGCTATCAAATATTAGTTAATATGTTCGTGCTTCTTGTGACATTAAAGTATCTTATATTTTATCATATCATTTTAAAAAAAATATTTTTAGCCTTCAAATTTGAATGAATTATGTCTCAATTTTTAATCATTTTACTACTATATATTAGCATCTTAGTTTTTTTTGTAATCGCTTAACATTTTGGCTTTTAAAGCCACTGAAATATTAATTGATATTATTTTGACAAATTTTCTAAAGAAATACCTTAAACGAAAAATATCTCAACAAAAATTATCCTTTTGAAGGCATAAATGCCAATGGAATTCCTCATTTTTTGTGACTAAGACAATATTTTCAAACAACATATATTCGGATTAGTTAGATTTTAGTTCATATATTTAATTTATTTAAAATAAATATTTTTATTAGAGATTTTTTTTTATTTAGTATATAGAAAGAGAAAACAAATTTGAACCATTTCTAAGAGGTTAAAGACATTTTTAATCTGATAGCTGATAGCTGAAAGGAGAGGTAAATTTGAAGCAATATGTGGAAATAGGGACATTTTGAGTAATTATAAAGAAAAATTTTGAAATTGTTCTTATCATACTAATATATGAATAATACTGATCCGATTAATTTTAATTTGTGTCACGTGATATATTTTTAAAAACAGAAACATTTTTACTAGATGGCAAAATAATGGATCCAACATAATGAATAATATTCATTTAACCATTGATTTTATCATGAAAATGTATTCATAATATTCCTTTCATGTGGATTTTGAAATCATAAATCTGGCATATTCATTTGACCATTGATTTTATCATGAAAATGTATTCATACTATTACTTTCACGTGGATCTTACAATCATAAAGCTGGCTAATAACAAATTTATTCTCTTCATATTAGTGTGAATTCCTCTAGTTATAGGAAAAAGTCTTCTATTTTGGAAGCAGCAAAAAATATGGCTTTTCTAGGAAAATTCTTTCTCATGTTCTTTTATTTTATTCGCTTTAATTGCTCTTGAATCACGGATCAAAGATCGACAGATCTAGAGGTAGCATCGGCCCGTCATAGTTGCATCCCTTCCTTTCACATCCGATCTAGTTTTTTCGAGTCGATATCCAGTAGTTAAGCAGCAACAGAGAGAAGATCGACTGAGAAACAAACTAGAGGTCAGAGAGACATAATTAGAAGTAAAACTCGACAACGAGAGGGTGAAACCTAGGTGCCATACTTAACTAGACGTCTCTCTAAAACAACAACATAACCAGTGGAATCTCACAAGGGGATTTGGGGAGGGTAGAATATACGCAGGCTGTTTCTTAAGAGTTGGAATCCTCGTCTCAAAAACCTATAAGCAGAATAAACTAGATATGAAAAAAAAGAAAATGAAAAGCATAGGAAACAGAACGAGCGACGAATCACGAAAACACATGATAGTATATAAATACGATACAATTAACATATATAAGGCGGATAATGATAACACAGGATATGAAGACACGATTAATTCTACTATATACCCTACTATACCCCACAGCCAAATAAACCTAACGCTACTAACCTATTAGCATGCTACTCTAATTCGCGACCTCCACTTCTTTCTATCTAGGGTCATGTCCTCGATGAGATCAAATTTCGTCATATCTTATCTGATCACCTCCTTTCAATACTTCTTCGATCTACCTCTACTCCTCCATGTAACTTCTAAATTCAAGCTTTCGCATTGACTATATCAAATTCTTAAATGTATATTGTGTTGATTCTTGCCTAAAAACAAGTTGGATTACAAAGGGAAAACACATGTTAATTTGTTAGTCAACAAATTAATGT
>JAPFFP010000080.1:19697385-19716304 GCA_026153255.1 Solanum medicagineum | reverse complement strand
CAGATTTTAAACAATGAGTTGTTTTATAAAAATATCTAGAAGGAATAATTCCTTCCTGCACACAGTTAACATCTGCATACTCATCTTTTGTAAAAATTCATTTTTGTCTTCATTGTAAATATTAGTTAGAAAATCTTCTGTGTTATTTATCAAATCTTCTATTTTTTCTTTACCTTTATCAGTTTTATTGTCTTGTAATGCTAAATCATAAGTTATATTATCTTCTAAGCTAGTAATCCTTTTATCATGAATTTTAGACTGATTTTTTAGATAATTAATTTCTTCTTTTATTATGGAAATTATTCTATGTATTTTAAGTTTATTTTATTAGTATACTAGTATACAAATCTTACTTTGTGTCTTAAAAAAGGTAGAATTCGTTTTTAAAAACGGCAGTGCCTTAAGTCACGACAATTTGAATTATCAAACTTTTCATTATTATTATTATTAGACAAACGACCATCTAAAATTACTGTTTACTTTTGTATTCATTGTATACTAGGTAAAATTATTAGTATATTATTATACCAGTTCAATTTTAAGGCTAAATTTACTTATATTTAATTGTTTTCATTTTAGTCAAGCAAGTTGTATTTTATTTTTGTTCGTAAAAATTGTTAATTTTTTTTTATATCTGATGCATTAAAATCTCATGTTATACCATTTATGTGTGAATTTAATTATTTTCATTTGATTCAAGCATATTGTTATATTCATTTTTTTCGTGAAATATATCATGTTTTTTTATATATTTAAATACAAAATGTCTATGGATATACTTATCTACAACGAATTTCAAATACAAGCAAATACAAAAATTCTAAATATTGAAAAGTATACCTATGTGGAATGTATTTAGTACTTAACATTCAATTCAAAAGCATATGAAAGCATATACTAGTATCTTTCAATATAAATCCATAAGATATAAAATACAAAAATTGATGCAAATACATACGTCTAACTATTTAAGGGCTTTATAAATGTTAAAGTGTGTTTGTTACTTACCTTTCAATTGAAAAATCACGTGAATACAAATATATAACAAGAAACAATACAATTGAATACATTGAATATTTTCCATACATAACAATTGTAATACCAATAAAATGCAAGAAAAATTGAAAAAAATATTCACGTCACAGTGACTAAACTAGAAACCTTCTAGGGCAGATTGTTACAGTATGAACAGATAGCTTAATTGAAATCAATTTTGAGTAGAAAATAAAAGTAGAAATGATTTGATTTGAAATCATCAAAGAGAGAAAAGATAAGGGGGAGAGAGAGAGAGAGAAACATTGAATATGACTGGACATTTTTTGATATATATGGTAAGTGCATATATAATTAATTTTTGTTATAAAATTGATAATATAACTATGAACAGTAATAAATTTAAACAATAACTGAATATCTTAAATAATAGTATATGTTTGCTCTGTAAGATAGTTTTTCCATAAAATATTAATTGTGAATCATAATTAATTGTAACTCTACCTGTATTAAGTAATTCACTAATAAATATTTACTTCGTTGCTAATTTATCCTCCATAATCAACATTCTAATCAAGAGACAACATCTTACACTTTCTTATCTTTGCTAGTTGTTTTTAAGTTTGGTTTAGAGAAAAAGAAAAAGTGGTTGAACTGAGGGGGAAAATGAGTTGTGTCAGAAAAAATTCCATATTCTAGAAGACACCAACGATTGCAATTTAAGGAAGGGTAGTTGTTGCATTTGACTGAATTTTTTAAACCTAGTAATTAATCAAATAATGTTAGTATTACTATCGATTGCATTGTATATAAAACTTTTTTCTTCCATCATTTGCTCAAGTTGATCATGAAACCATGTTAAGTTGATGTCACAAGTATTATATAGTAGGTTGATTATTTAAAATTGGGATAATTATAAAAAAAAGTCATTCGTTGTATAGATATGTATAGTTAGTGTATATTTTATGTTCAGTTTTGAGTATATTATAATGTATATATTTAGTGTATAACTCATGTATAAATAATCTACATTGTATAATTACTGTATATTTTTTTATAAATTTTGGCAAATGATATTGTATAGTCATTGTATAATTAGTATATACACATGAATTTTTTTTTCACAAAAAATGATTTTGGGCTATTTTTAATGCTTAAAAAACAATTAAACATTGATTGTATAGGTAGATTTTGATTGTTTCTCAACTTTAATTTTCTTCATCCTTTCACTCTTCCTTGGTTTACTTCATTATAATTATTATCCATTTTAATAGAAATTTTGGCTTCGCAATTGATGCTTTAAAATCATCAATTGCTTTTCATTCTGATCGTTATTTTATATCTAGTTTTTTTTTTTTAGCTTTTGAGGTATATTTGAGTTGAAGGTCTTTTGGAAACAATTCCTATATCTCCCAAACCTCACCTGTGAGCTTTACTAAGTACGTTGTTGTTGATGCAACTGATGCTTTGACTCATTTTTGGGGAATAAAGTTACAGCAAACTCTAATAAGTCCCTCACCATACCTAATAGTTTTACCGGTGGTTGCTCTCAAACCTGATTTGTGAGAGCCAAAAACAATCTACTAGACAAGCCAAATAGAATAAAACTGACACTGCATTTCTGCAGTCATGAAATTCACATAATATATACTATAGTGTTTAGCTAAGAACAAATTATCTACAAAAGAATGCACAGCATTCCAGGTATGGAGATGTACAGAGAGAGATAATATTACTCCCTATACAGTATGTTACTTATCAAATTAACCTTGAGATTACAACCTATACTGAGACACAAAAAGAGGGTTATGATCAAGGTGGGAAGATGGTGTAAAAGATGTTACATGTAAGCAAAAGGGAAATCTAAGTTGCTCTACAACTATTGCCCCTTATGATAATTTTCTATGATGACTGGAAAAACCGTTTGTATAAATGTGACCACTATAGATCCAGTTGAGAAAATGGTGGGTGGTGCTTGACCAACGTCCTCTCATCATCGTCATCAAAATCAAGTCCCTCTTCCCCGTAATCCATTTCAACAATGATTCTGTCTTCAAGGTTCTCTTGGAGTTCAGATGACTTGAGTTGTGAATATTGTCGAGTTGCTGGAGAAGCATCCAAGGCAATGGTTTGCATCTCTGATTCTATCAGTGCTTCCATTTGAGCTCGCTCCTTGTCTCTTGGATAGGTGCAATAGAGAAAAGAGTAAATAACACAACATAGAGCCATTGGAGTTCCGATGGAAGTGAACAGCGCTTGTGCCAAAGCTTTAGCGTTTTCTCTGTCCGTAGCAATACTTTCAGTACCTTGAGGAACTGGTTTATAACAATAAACATTCTGAGCCAGTAGTCCAACAACAGGGGGAGCAAAAGACGACAATATAGATTCAAATGATCGGTCCAGAGCATATATACTGGTTCTTGACTTCTCCGGCACAATTTCTGCAAAAATTGGACTGTTGGCACTTCAGCATAATATGAAATGGACATTCAATATTGAAAATGCAAACTCAAAGCAGAGAAATGGACAATAGAATTCTTGTAAGAAGATCGTTACTTGTTTGTAGCTGGAGCATTCCAAGATATGCAGAACCCTGTAATAAACAGGACCAGACCATGTACGAATGCTGCAGAAGGATTATCGGGCAAAGCCAACAGAAGGATCGCTGATAGGGGGATCGCTGATGCCGAGCTTATTTGAGCCAGAATTATCCTGCCACAATTTGGTAGACGTTGGGATAACATGTCTCCCATCCTGCCTCCAAAGAGTCCGCCAATTGAACCGCCTACCACAAACAAGCCAATTAGAACAGCAGTCTTCTCATGGGAAAGTCCAGTAAGCTCTAACCACATTGGGGCGAAGGACAAAGCTGACCAAGGAAAAGAACCAGTAACACCCTGAGCTACAATAATCTGGAAGGATCGAATCTTTATGACCGATTTTGCTTCTTGAATGAGACCTTGCACTTCTGACTTGAAGGATTTACCAGGACCTTCAATAGTAGCTTTCAGATGGCCATCTGGGAAGTGAGGATCATTTGCAAATAAGCGAACTAAAATACCAATGATAACACTGACAATCCCAACGAGATGAAATGCGAGCCTCCAGCCAGGAATTCCCAAAAAAGTAATGGGCGCTATCATTAAGGAAAACAATCCACCAATTATCGAACCAATATTGCTAGTAAGCTGTAGCCATCCAAATGCCATCCCACGTTTGTCATCATCAGTCGAGTCAGCTACAAGAGATTGAATAGCAGGTGCAACTATGGCAAGGCCTATCCCATTCAAAGCTCTTGATACTGCCACCTTATCAAGCAAACATCATAACTTTAGCAACGCTGTTCTTCACAAATGACCCAAACATCCTACTTTGTACTATATGATATTTAACTGGACGTTTTAACTGTTAATTCGACTTACATACGAGTGAGGATAGTAGTAAAAAACACTAAGATAATGATCAAAGATTTAGAAACTTGCAAATAAAGGGAAACGTGACAAAATCATAAGTAATTTTTTTATTGACAAGTGTGATATATCCTGTCACTGCAACAGAGATAACTTAAACAAGGATAAACTGTAACAGCAAAATAGTTACCATACTCTTACATGCTATGACATTGTCTGTTTTGGGCCAAGCCCACACGGTTTCTCCAAAAGGCCTCGTACCATTAAGAGAATCCTACACCTTATATGTTGGATCTCTCTCTTTTCAACTTCCGCTGTGGGAATTAGCTCGCACATCCACCAGAGAAGTCATTGGATATTGCTATCAGCGACTTACAATAACTAGCTCCAGGTAGAGGCTGCAATGATGAATGGCAGAGGGAAGCAAGTACAGGGAGGGATAACACTGAGGCTGTGATTTCGAATCAACTATCCAACAGTAGCATACTGGGGAAGGAGATTATAACAACAATACCCCGTGAAATCCCACAAAGTAGGGTCTACTGAGTAGGGAGGATAGAGCATACGCAAACCTTACCACTATCTCATGGAGTTAGAGAGACAGTTTCCGAAAAACCCTCCGCTCAAATGTATCCACCCCGAGAAAAAGAAGAAAAAGACAATAGATATAGAACAATGGCTAAAACGAAGACTAATATCAATTCTATAAGAAAAAACAATAAGAGTAGCAAAGTAATCAAAGAGCAGCAAAATAATCAAATAGCAAGAATAACACAATCATAATAGCACGACTAATCCTATGACAAACCTAAAACCATCAGAAGGCGAGACAACATTCTATCCCTACTAACCTTCTATCCTAATATGTGGTCTCCTTTCAATTTAAGCTCATATCCTCGGTGATATGAAGTTGCGTCACATCATGCCTAATCACTTCTCCCCAATACTTTTTTGATCTACCCCTACCTCTTCGCGTAATCCCTAGATTTAACCTCTCGCACCTCCTAATTAAGGCATTGACACACCCTCTTTACGCATGCCCAAACCATCTCAGTCTCGCTTTTCTCATCTTATCTGGCACAAAGGCCACTCCCACCTTCTCGAATAACGTCAATCCTAAGCATTTCACTCCTAGTATATTCACACATCCATCTCAACATCCTTATCTCCGCAACATACATCTTCTATACATATGAGTTTTTGACTAGCTAGCACTCCATCTCATATAACAAAGACAGTCCAAGTGGTAACTTCTTATCACACAATTCTCCAAAGGAAAGCCTTCGTTTCATCCGTGCTACCCTAATCTGCTGCATGACATCATCATCGATGTCCCCACTCTAGGCAAAGAGATTTTTTTTTCCTCCAGTAAAAAATGTTCAAATGAGATTGGCATATTCATAATTCTAACTTAAATCAATTTGTTTTCCTAGAATGCTATCCACATATATACATTAACCCACAACATTGAAATAGAACCAAGAAATTGAAAACCATAAATAGACGAAAATCACACTTGACACCAAGATCAACTACACTCAAATCACATAACCAATAGCAAAAAGAAATTCCCAAATATACAAACATTTGACAACAACAGAGACCCAATAAAAACCCAGAAATCGAAAAATGAAAGTAGCTGGTAAGCAAACCTGTGCGAAAGTGGAAGAGAAAGCAACAAGAAAAGTAGCAGCAGCCCAAAGAAAAGCACCATAGGCTATAACATGTGCGCGATTGTGACGAGCAGCAAGGTAAGCTGCAAGAGGGTAACACAAGGACTGAACCATGGAACGGAAAAGCGTGAGTGAGCCCAATCTCGTTGGATCAGCATGAAGTGCTTCACCAACTTCTTTATAAACACCAGGTAACAAAGATTCGTCGGCCCTTTCCATAATTCCGGCCAAATTGACCAGCACAAGTGTCAGCGTTTCTGCCTTCATTTCTATCTGGGCATTCACAAAAGATCTTGATAAACCCCAATTGCAAAATTGATGGAGTAGCTGACAAAAATTGCCGCCTGCGAGGAAGAAATGGATATTGAATTGGCTTGGTGACTAAATTTTCCGGTCAATTTCATAGTAAAGTCTTAAATATTTCCAACATTCGGAAACATTAGTCCCCGATACCTTGGATATTCTATTCATTTTCATAACTTTATCTGTTTTATTTTTTCTTCCAAATCTTTTGATAAATATTACAAAAATAACATCATTAAATTATTTTTATATATATTTTAAATTTTAGTCAATTATATTTTAATATTTTAAAATGATACATTTTGTCATATATCATAAATTACAATCTTAAAATGTGTATGAAAGGTAGTATGATACAACTAAAAATGACCCTATTTTGTTTGGTGGAAGAAGTGGGAATTCGTCGAATGAATTGAGAGTCTCCTAAGTTGCTTGTCAAATTTGTTGTCCTTGTGGACCCTACAGTAACCGACTTCCCAATGTCGTTGGATCCCTTTACAATAGCTGGCGTAATCCTTTGATTTATTTAAATGGGAAAATTACGAATAAATATATGATATATATTTGTTATATAAAATTAAAGTTTAAAAGAATTATAATTTTATACAATACAAGCACAATACACATAATAATATTTTTAATGACAAAAATATAAATAGTATCACAAATACACTTGATAGCACATAAATACAATATACAAGACAACAGATGAATACAATTAGTTACGAATTGCAATAACAATACAAATGTATTCATCGTTACAAATTGTATTCAATAACATATGTTAAAATTATCGTCCTCTACTTTCTCTAATTATCTAGAAGTATATTGTAAAATATATAGTCTAGAAATGTCTTTGTAGAACATTGTAGAAGAGTATAGAATGTTATGGAAGGATATGAAGAGTATGGAAGGATATGGAAAGGTGTGGGGTGTTCTCTTGTAATCAAGCAAGTTTGAGAGCATTCTCCCACACAATACTCAAGAACATTTTGAGTGTGTAACATTTTCTCCATAAGTCTTCTTCTTTTCAATTGTGTCCTTTCCATCTTCCAACAACATATTTGATATAATTAATTTGCGTCAACTCAAAATAATTATAATAATTTTTGACACAATATATTCATTTATACAAATTAATTATATTCATGATACAATTATCAACCATATCTATAAATCAATTGTATATTTGTTGCCTCTCTTCTCTTTCTCTCAGATCTCGTTCGCCTCTCTCCTGACTCTTTCGATCTTCCATGCCCCTCTCCTCCTTCTAATAGCTAGGTTATGAGTAAATATCAGTTATATCCATGATAAAATGCTTGATTATATATACAAATTAATTGTATCTCTTTTCTCTTTCACTTCTCGTTCATCTCTCTCTTCCCGCTCCTAATCCCACTCGTCCATCTCCTTTTAACATGTATCTACAAAATATAATTAAACAAATCATAGGTGTGTGAGAGAGAGGAAGATTAACTATAAATTGTCCTATTTTGGGCCTAAAATGTATTTAGGGGTATATCCAGATCAAAGTTGGGCCAAATTGGATACCCTGACTATGGATGCTGTTTCCATATGGGCCTCCCAGCTTCGACCCAAACATCAAAATATAGAAGGAAATATTACTTAACTAGATTCATTTTTATAAATAATTATTGATTTTCTCCCCGAAAGCGCCCTTCCTTTTTTGGGAATTTTAGGAAAAAGATCTTTTTTTTTTAGTAGCGATACTTTTTATTTATTACCATGTATAGCAATATATAATATTATTATGATAAATCTACACTTATATTAAAAGTGTATCATGCATTCAATATAAATATACTATACCTATTTAATAAAAATAATTTTTTATTGCTATAAATGGTAAGTATTTTCTTAATCTAGTATATCTATGTAAGTTAACCACCTAGTCCATTTTTCTTCACCATCTTGGGCTTGTGTGGACTCTAGAGCCCAACAAATTGAAACGAGTCCTATATTAGTAAAATCCAAATCATACTTGAAATCATACTTGTTTTTATTTTAGAGCCCAACAAATTGAAACGAGTCCTATATTAGTAATCCAAATCATACTTGTTTTTATTTTAGGCTTTAATGACGGTGAATTGCAAAATGTGACGTTTGCCAGCTGTCAATTCCTCGTTCTACAACGTAAGATAATAGAACTTATACAATCAACAATATTGAGAGGTCTGTTAGGCCTAGTACCAACAAAACAACTTTGAATATTTAAAATATAAGGACATGATATTTTTTGTTTACAAGACTTGACATTTTCTGTCAAAATGGTTATGATAATGAAAAAGATGCATTTGGGCCTGAAAAGTTGAAGCCCAGTTCCGTTGGATGAGAAGAAAGGTGAGGGTCGTTATCGTAATCAATTGCGGGAATCGTGCGGTGGTACGGCCTGTGGAGTAGTGGGCCGCCAATCCCTATCCTATTCTACTTCCTACTGATCTACTCTCGAAAAGACATAAAGAAGAGTGGGGGTGGGGTCATGGTCACTTTTGGTAAAAAAAAAATTCTTTATTTTTATTGATGCAAAGAATATATAAATTAGTTAGGAGAAAATTTATGTATTAATTCAATTTATATGAATTATTTTGATTTGATATAGAATTTAAGAAAGAAAAAAAGATAGTTAAAACTTGTGGTATAAAATAAGTTATAAATATTTATTTAGCTAAAAATCATTTCATTAAGCGATTAAATTATTACTCTCTGTTCACATTTTATATGACACCTTCGAATTGACATGATGTTTAAGGAAAAAAGAATTTTTTTTGAAATATCTGGTCTAAATAATGTTTACATATTTGTGTGCTTGAGAATAATTTCATTAAGCGTAAAAGAAAAAAATTTAAGTTAAATTGTTTTCAACTAAAATAAGATAACATTTTCGACCAAAAAGAAAATAATAGACATAAAAAAAAAGTATTAAATATAGAACCATGTCATCCTTTTGGGAATCAGTAAAAAGAAAAACAAGATGGGACGTATGGAGTGTCATCTTATTCTGAGATTAATTATTTATATACATTATTTATTCTACCTTTTTATCCTATGTAAAATAATATTTAAGTTTTCTAATAATCCATACATGTATTATTAATTCAAAAAATAATATTTTTGATACATATATATAAATTTTATTTATGATCACAAAAAGTTTAAAACCATTGAAAATTTAAAAAAGAGGTATTTTGGGAAAGCCCATAGTCTGATCTATGGCTTCCTTGAATGGCGGCTTTAGTCCGCTGGGCCGTCGCCTTCACCCTAATGACAGCATCTTGTGCTAAATCTGCCCCATTAAACGCTTTGATTACAATTTCAACGGATTAAATTAATTATTTTTTATTTTAATTTATCATATGTTTTGTTGAGAATATGAACTAAAATTTAATATGTATTTTCTACTATAATCATAAAATTATTTTTTTCCCACATAAAAAGATGAGATAATAACCTCAATTGTAATGGCAGGATTAATGGATATAATCCCCAGTATAATTTCAAAATAACCTGATTTTGACTCAAAACCTTGCACACTTGATTCCCATATGTTTTCCCTCTTCAATTTACTTATCTAGAAAAGTTTAGAAAAAAAAGTTTTTTTAGATATATGATCTAAATATGTTTAAACAATCAACAATATTATAAAATAACTAGTTAAGTATATCTATTTTGGACGTATGTATTGCGTCAATTTAAAAATTATATATAAATAGATTTTGTCGTTAAATAAGTACACAATTCATGTAAACAAAATTAAATAAATACTATCAATTTGATGCAATAGTTTAGTAGATTGTAAAATGACAAATATTTTAAATATAAAAGAGTAGTTTAATGTTTCCAACATAAATTTACTGAATATTTTTTTTTTAAAATTTGTTATATTACATAATTTTATTAACAAAATATTTGATAGTCAAAATTTTGGTAAATTATTTGCATAGAATAATAGTTAATCAAAAATGAATTCTAAATATAAAGAAATTCTAATTGAAAAGTGATTCTTGAAACTAAATAAATAAAATAATAAATTAAGAAAAATAGTTAAAAGGCGATTTTATCTCTGAATATTTTAATGGAAGGCAAAAAGTTCAATTTAATAAATATTACTAGTTTGATGCAATAATTTAGTTTATTGTGGAATGGTAGAGATGAGAAAATCAATCCAATTGCTTATAGTATATGTTAATAGTTTTTGAATATATAAAGTAATAATTTAGAGTTGAATAATTAGAAGTTAAATAATTAGCTGATTAAAATTTAATTTTTTAAAAGATTCCTAAATATAAAAGGAGCAGTTTAATGTTTTCAAGATAATTTCACCCATTTTTTAAATTTAGTAAATTTGTTATATTATATACTTTTCTTACCAAAATATTTGACAGTCAAAATTGTAGGTGATTATTTACATAAAACAGTCCTAAATCAAAATAGAATTCTAAATATAAAGAAATTTCTAATCCAAAAATAAATGCTAAAACTAAATAAATAAAAGATCAAATAATAAATTAAGAAACCGCGTGACCAAAGCGATAAAAATTAAATTTAATTATGAGCTTATAAAAAAAATAATTTAGTACAAAAGTAATTTTGATAAATTATTTATTTATAAAGATACTATATATAGAGATTCTATTCCACTTTACAACATGCTCGTTAAAAAATGTAGCATTAACTTTTGTCCCTGTTAAAAAAATTAAATGCTAATGACTAAAATATATATGTAATTTTAAAATATTTTAAAAAATAAAGAAAACCTCTTCGTAAACAAATGTTAAAGTCTTTTGAGTGCCTTCATTAGTGCTCCATATATAAGTAAACTTGAGAATTTTGAGAAAAAACATAAAATAAGATCCAATAGCATTTAGCAGAAATCGATGAACGGGATGAATGAATCAATCCAAGCAAGAAACTTTTTTATTGTGATAGTAAAATAAGAAGATACAAGTCGAATTGTTGAATGATTGATGAATTAAAAGTTGAAATTGAACTTTTTATAGAAGTAGAAAATATGTAAATCAAAAAAGATATGAAATAATATTTTATCATATTTCGGATAAACTTTTATCATATAATTAAAATTCATGGTGAAATTAGAAGAACTTTTATTGAAATAGTAGAGTTATAAAAGAAAAAAATAAAAATAAATTAAAAAGTAATTAATTATTAAAAAAAAAAGAGTTGACAAGCCAATTAATTATGATTCAATATTTTCAAAACGGGACTTTTTTTACAGCACGGAAAAAGGAAAAAAAAAGGTATTCACAAACCAAGACTTTTAATGGTTTGTATCAAGATATAATAAAGAAAAAAGAAAAAACAGAAATTGACAACTAATCTATGAACGATTTCCCTTTTTTCAAAAACAACATTTTTTTTAATTATTATTTGGAAAAACGTTGTCCCTTTTTTAAAAAGAAACATTTTTTAAGTTATTATGTGGAAGTTTTTTTGGCTATTTTTTTCCAGATTAAGTCTATTTTAGTTGGAAAAAAACTTTTTATGTTGGAATTTAATTATAATATGAAAACGTTCTCAATTTAATTTTTATTATATTTAATAGTATTAAAATAATTTTAAAAAGATGGTTAAAAAATGATTTTGTCTAAAGAGAGTCTTTTAAAAAAGGGCAAAAAGTTTAAACGATATTTATAAGAGCCTTCACACTTTTAATATAGTATAAATTAAAAGTGAATCTTGAAACTAAATAAATAAAAAATAAAATAATAAATTAAGAAAAATAGTGACAAAATAATTTTATCTTAAGCTGAGTATTTTAATGAAAAGCAAAAAGTTCAAACAACATTTCTAATACCTTCACACTTTTAATACAATAGTATTAAAAGTGTGTGTATATATATATATATATATAGAGAGAGAGAGAGAGAGAGAGTGTATAAATTAATGTAATTTTATATTTTTCTTGCGTTGCTCGAGTTCTACTAGTAGTTTCAATAATAGTAGTAAACACGCTCTTCAATATGCATGCCATAAACGTTAATGCATATTTCATAAAACCTAGATGTTCATATACTTCTTTTTATTTAATTATATCATATATTTATCTGTATACAAATACTGCTTTTTATTAAACAACCACGACCTCTTCTTTAATTTAAAAAAATGGGCTTCCTTATTATTTTTAATTATATTATATATATATAGGTGTAGGTTTGGGCAGCTTGCCAAAAGAACTCATTGAATCCCTAGTTGGCCGTATTGTTTTTTGTTGGTTACCTAAAATTCTGAATGAAACAATTGTCATTTCTTATTATGTACATACATAAATATAAAATTTTATTGCAGATGTGATGGATAAACGAACATATTCAACAAGAGGAAACAAATATATATGTATATTTTTATGTGCATTGAACGTTGAAATGGCACGTTTAATTGCTGGTAAATGTTTAAATTTGAACTTAATTTTATAACATCTGGTTGTTTTTTTAATTCTTTTTGGGGCTGAGTGGAGTAAGTGGTGGGGCTGGTGGACATATTTAAATTTAAATTTCTCTTTCTGAAATAAGGAAAAATTTAATTAATGGTCATGAGAGGCAAAAATATACAGCGCTAAAATGAAATAGTTTAGTTGCAATAATCTTTGCCTATGCAGAGACAAAAGTGAAACTATTAGAAAATTAAAAGGCATATTGCACAATGGTTAGATATTTAAAATTGATTTTAAAATGCATATTTCTAAAGATTATGTCCAACGTCATTATTAAATGTTTATGAAATATAACGAGGATGAATTGAGATATTAGACATATACATATTTTAAAATTGAAATATTTAATTAAGTACTAGTTATTATTCTCTCGTTTCTTTTCGGCTATCATATTACATTTTTTAAGGATTAATAATTTCAAATGAAAAGTAACATAAACTATTAATACGATTAAAAAATATATATATTTTAAAATTTATATTGTTTATTAAAGAAAGGTGTCTAACCAAGTTTAACTACTCCAAATTATGCCAAAATTAAAATATAAGATTGAAACATCAAATGGACCAATTAAAGTGAAAGGAGATGAATTAAAAAATATGTTAGTAGTTGGAAATGGGCGTTAAATTAAGAGCAATGCAAAAGTGGTATAGTGGGAGACAAGTGGGGTTCTTTAGAATAATATAGGGCAGCCAAAATGCTGTCAAAATGTCCCTTACCAATCTATACACTCCATAATTGGCAGTTTAAACTATGTCATCTTTATTTCTTTTTAAAATAAAAATTACACTTTAGTTAACAGCAACATTAAGTTAATACTTTTTCAAAATTATTTATTTCACTTGATTTTATAAAATGTTAAATACTTCTTCAATCTACTTTTTGCTCGTTTAGAATTAATTTGGAACATTTTTTAAGAAATAATAAAAAATAAAATGATAATTTATTGTATCATTTTTTTTGTGTATAATAAAATCAATATTTTATGATTAACAACAAGAGTAACTCAAAAAGTAAGTGATAAATTATCTGTTAATGTAAAATTAAATAAATAAATATTTTTTTGGTCTAATAGATAAGTAAAAAGAATAGATGAAATTACTATTTTTAATAATCTTGATAACTAACGTGAAACAAAATATTAAAAATTCTCAGTCAGGAGAATATTACAATACCAATCAAGTACCACACAGTCACATCATATTCATAAATACATTCACTTTCCACTAAAGATAGGCAAGCACTTGGCCAAAAAACAAAGCCTACTTGTTTGTTTTTGATTGATTTTATTTTTCGCAGCATATATTTGGTTCAGCTCCCGTTAAATTAATAATATAAAAATTTGAATTTTCGAGCATATGAGATTCATCGATTGGAAATGAAATTATATGAGTTATTTAAACTAAAAGACAGCCAAATTAAGAAAATAGTTGAATTTGATAACGATATGAAACAATAACTTTGAATTTTGAGAATGATAATCATATAAAATTTGTCGTCATTGATAGTGATAATACTATTAAAAAAGAAGATACATATTGTCAAGCTTACATAATATACTGTAGCCTGATAAATAGAAGTTTTAGTTGATCGCAATTAGCAAAGCTATGTCGTATTTAGGACCCAATATAGTCCATTAAACCTATTAGAATCGTCAAAATGAACTAATCCAATCCTGCCCAACTCAATCCTCGAGAGTCAAAGAATTTGGAGGGTTAGGATAGGATTGGCTTTTCATTTGAAAAAGTCTTGAAATGATCAATTTAACCCAACCCCAGTAGAGCCACAGGATGGGGCAGACTTTTTTTCTTCTTATATAATATTTATTTTTTCAAACTAAATTCAAATTTAAGATTCTGTCAATATATTAAGTTTTTAACATGTCTAACAAAATTATATGAATGAACATAGTGGTGCTTTCAATTACAATCTCAATTCTTAAATACATAACATCAAGAGTGAGACGATTTTCAAATTAAATATGGCAAACAATGATCATGAATTTGAATCATCTTACGATTAAAGAAAAATAATAATCTTTTTTCACAAATAAATAAGTAAAAAGTTGAAAAAACAAACTCATAAGTTAAAAACAATTACGTCTTACAACTTTAGTTATCTTCTTTCAAAATGAATAATATTTTTGGCCAATGGGCCAACTCCGGCTCGGCCTTAATCTAGCTTCAAGTGCAAAGAGCTTAGTGGGTCAGACTTATAAGCCCTCATTCTAAATAAACTTAAAAAAACATATTTCAATTTTACCGCAATAACAAATGAAATTAGACCAACCTCATGAACTAAACCAATTTTGACGGCTCTAAAATCGACTCCTCTAATTCATAAGCACAATGAAACATGGAAAAAAAAAAAACAATGTAAATCCTTTTCTTTAAAATAAATTTTTCCATTATTTTGGGGGTTGGGAGTTTCCTTAAAGCAACGAGTACGACTAACAATAATAATAATTCGTTGTTGTACTGCTACAAATTAATTGTGAAAGATATAAAAAGATTATATTGCAGCTTCACTTTTTAATTAGCTAGCAAACACATTTGCCTAACAATCATTGATTAATTCAATGAATATTCATATGTGCTACGAATCCTTCTCAAACTTCTCCCAGAGGTGTGTTATCGCGTATTTTTGATCGCTTATTTATTTATTTTTTTAACTTTACTTTTTTGAAATTGTAGGAGTAGTAGAGAAGTTAAACTCCAATCACCAAGCATTTACCTAGTCAGTCAGCACCTTTTGGAACATAGCATTCCTAGTGTACATTACGTAAAGAATAATATTTTGATTTCCAAAACATAATTAATAAAATAAATTTAATACACGTAATTCCTAAATTATATATATCGACCGTAAAGAAAGAATAATTTAAGGACACATTTTTAAAAAATTTTAAGGAGAGAAATTAAACGTCGCCACAGTCTACATAAATAAATACTCATAACTATTTGAAACTAAGATATCGTGGCCAAATAGAAATATATTGTTTAATATTTAATTTATGCATGTGAAAGTAATTTTTAATTTATATATGTGATACATTTTTAATACTATTTTTCGAGAAAAGACGTTGCATAATTAAAGCTGTTCATGTAAACGGGTCTCCTTTTTAATGTTTCTAAAATTTCACAAGAAAATATTTAGTGAGTTTGCTAAATAGATTTTGGTCCACACACTATAATTTTTGAGAGATTTATATATTTATATATGTTGATAATTTTTTGTGGTCACAGTGACACGTGCTGCAATGATACATCATTTTCTTTTGTTTTGGGATGGAAATAAAAGGCCCCTACCTTGATCATATATATACTAGCCAGCTAGTACTTAGTTTTAATTATTGTTTTGAGTAGTAATTTCCTTTTTTTAAAAAAAAAAAATTATGTGTGTGAAGAAAAAATCTATATCTACATTACTAAAAAAAATTTATTTTTGTATTGTAATTTTTTACTGAAAAATGTTGAAGTATTAATTTTACTTATATTTTGATTGGATTAATGATGAAAGAAAATAATATTTTGGTGACAATTCCCAGTATTAATTTCAATGAAAATATATTTCTCATCATATGTTTTTTCAGTAAACTGATTCGATGGAAATAAGATGAAAAAAATGTGTTGTATAATATATTTTTCGTTGATTTGCGGTGAAAAAAATTTCTATTAGGTTCATTTGAATGTTCAAATTTTGATATTAGATTTTGCTATCACTCTGTATTTTAATTACTTTGCTTAATATTTTCTTAATTATTGTTGACACCCAATTTTTACCTTCCACGGTGTCAATTTAATCATCGAGCTTTTATTTTATTTTAACGACTCGAAACCACTATTTTTCAAAAAAAAAAAAAGAAGAAGAAGTCCTGTACGTGGGGGCCATGCGCCCCCAATTTCTCTTTTCCCCTTTCTCCTTCACGCTCCACACCCTTCTCCACTTTCTCTCTCCCATCTCCCGTTCCCCTTCTTCTTCCTTTCTACTTTCCCCAAAATCAAAACCCTAGCCGCGCTGCACCCCCCGACAAGCCCCAATGTTCCCCGACAACCCCATGATCCTTGTCGGTCACGCGTACCCTTTTCTTTTCAAATTCAAAATTGATTCGTTTTCCCCCATTTCGAACCCTAATTTCGACCTATAAAATCTCCTTCTCCTTAGTTTGAAAGGGCAGCCATAGAAATTGGGAGAGATGGAGGGGGTGGCAGTTCTGAATCGAAAAAACCTAGAAATCTAAGAGTCGTTCTTCACCAAGGAAATACATACTAGAACATTCTTTGAAAATTAATTTCTTAGGGAGTTCCTTCAACTCTTGGAAGTTTCTGAAATCAGAAGGGTTCAGTTTCGAAGTACTTTATCCGGATTTCTGTTTGCAGAGTGAATGTCTTCACTTTAGTTCATCATCCCCATTCTCTGTTTTGAAAGTGCTAGGTCAAAATAGGCACAAAATTTGATTCATAGCGGTGGAAACAATCTTCGTCAAGCTCGTCATCCCAGTTCCTGCCCCGACAAAGGTAATACTTCAATCTCTCTATTCATTTTCGGGTTTCATATAGTGTGTTCTGATATGTGAAACTGCATCAAAGTCGTCATGTGAGCATTTTGTCGGTCTTGATTGGAAATACCCTGTCATGATGAATTGAAGCTAATTTATTATTATTACTGCACTCGTTAATTGTTAAGATGTATTTCGGGATCGTAAAGACGTGTTTAAGTGTTGAGGATTTTGGTTAGCTGTCGATTTTATGTTTCTAATGTTTTAGTTGATTCCAAGCCTTTCTAACTTCAAACTATCAATGCCTCACACTGTCATGCTTTTATTTCTGCGACCTTAAACTTGTTTCTTGATCATGATTTCCTGTTGCTAAACTCAAAAACCTGCATACTTTATCTTGTATGTCTCAAGTCCTCCTAGATTTTTATTCCTTATGTCATGAAATGGTTGTCTGCTTTCCACTTTGGAAATTAGATTATTGCTATTTTTGGTTTGGTTCTTTATGTAATTAGTTTGGCCGATCCCATCCATTGTTTTGTTTGTTATTGTTATGCTGATACCAAAAGAGATTTAGTTAATATAAAGCTTTTGAATTTGATTCTGGTCTAAGTTTCAGGCATCTTATGTTTTCCTTTGTTTCTAATGTTCTGAAATGAGTATATATCATAATGCGGGAGGCTGTCTTGGTCGTTTGATGTTCGTATTTGAGTATTTTGTTGAGAAAGTTGATTATCATGTCATCATGAATCCCTCTGTGTCCCTCTTTTAATTGTTACACATCCTTGTTTATTGTTGCTGTCAAAATAATTTGCTTTCAAGAACATGTTATGATCTGGTTAAAGCCTCTTACTGATGTTTCCAGTTCTTCCAGGAAAGCTGTCAATTTGCTTTGCTTCTGTTTCAGTTTGATTCTCCTCGTAACTTGATGTTGCAGTTGTTGCATTGTGAATTGTTTAAGATATCATATGGGTACTTAAGTATAAAATTCAATCATAAGATTCTTCTTGGTTGCTGTCTAAACTTTCTTTGTTATTAAAATGCCATGCATGTTAATGGTATGTTATTGCAAGTTAATGATATGCCTGCTGCAATTTTGTGTATGTTAACGATATTTTGCTGCGACATAAGCTAATCCTGAAAACATATGCTTTAGCTATTAGATTATTTTGCTGCGACATAAGCTAATCCTTATTCCTCTTCGTTTGCATGAACAATGCCCCGAGCCTATGTTGGACTTCCCATCTTGCATTCCCAGGAGCTATGCAGGCCCAAATTCCCTCTTCTTTGAGTCGGCCCAATCCCAAGGAGAAGAAGTTGCTATACAAATCTGTTAGACCCCGAAAGTCCTTAATTGGTTCAAATTAGTAAAGTTGGGGCAAATATAAATTTATTCTAAAGAGTAGTCTTTAAGATTTAAATTGTTAACGGGGTTATGTGTTGTGGCTATTTTTTTTATTTGTTCAAGTGGAAGATTTTTGCCTATAAATATATATATTTATATATATATGCCCTCTTGTGCAAGATATTTCTTACACTTAGAAAGAAAGATGAGAGCAACCAAGAAGAACACTCT
>JAPFFP010000080.1:19666674-19697285 GCA_026153255.1 Solanum medicagineum | reverse complement strand
CTGATTGGGGTGGGTGGGTTATGGGTGTGGGGCGGGTTTTTTTTAAATCAAAAATTAAATTTGTTAAATATTTAATTAACCAATAGAAAAGTGTCACGTCATTAATTTAAAAATTAGTTATATTTTCATTAAGTTGAAAGGTAAATTTGAACCATTTTACTAATGTCAAGGATATATTTGGCCAAAAAATTAACAGAAAGTATATTTGACCTTTTTCATATACTTGAGGGGTAAAATATAATTAGGTAATTATATTATCTATTACTTGAGGGATAAAATATAATTAGGTAATTACATTATCTATAGAATGTAATCAGGTAAAATGTAGCTATAAAGCATTGCGTATGGGATTCAATGGGTATGTTGTATATAATAATTATATAGTAGCCATAAAGCCTTAATCTTTAAGTTTTCACATTTATGAAATTTCCTCATTTATAAACCCGTTCGAAAACCCTTCCATTGGAAGTAAATGTAAAGATTCTCCAACGTATCAATTGAAGATAGTGGCAAAATTGGCTTTTCGAATGTTACATTGGTCAGTGATAACCAATATTAGCTATTAGGCAGCAGTTCTTTAGTGTATATTTGTCCATGATAATTCATAAATGTACATCCATTTTGGTCCATTTCTATCTAACTAATCCTTTCAGACAAAGGAACTACTGTCACAGGTAATTTTCCATTTCTTCTTTTCAGTTTTGCCCATCTTCCAAGTTTCTCGTCTTAACTATATTCTAATCTACACTTGCCTGTTGTTTAATTGAAATTTTAAGCTTTTGATTCCGTATAATGTGTCTTCTCTTTCCATAATCTGCTAGTTTAATGGAAATAAACTGATTATATATAGTGTTCGATAAAATATCCGAACCACTGGGAAACTGGTAAATATAAGAGCAACAATGAAGATTATTGTGCTTCGTAATTAATTATGTACCTATTTCCAATTACTTGAG
This sequence comes from Solanum medicagineum, assembly GCA_026153255.1. NCBI lineage: Eukaryota > Viridiplantae > Streptophyta > Magnoliopsida > Solanales > Solanaceae > Solanum > Solanum medicagineum. Next base: position 19,696,329 of record JAPFFP010000080.1, on the reverse strand, counting down.
GTGGATCGAAATATATTGGGGAGAGTTAGTTGGACAAGATATGGTGCAGTTACTGCTTACAGAGGACGTAGATAGAAAGATGTGAATTATGGTAAAAGGTTAGTAGATAATGTTGATACTCAATTTTTACCTTCTACGGTGTCAAATTAGCCATCGAGCTTTACTTTTATTTTAAACAATTTTTAAACAATCAATTTTCAAAAAAAAAAAAATTAAGACTGGCGCATGGGGGCCACGCGCCCCCAAATTCCCTATTTCCCTTTCTTCTTCTTCTTCACGACCCCAACCCCCATTTTTCCCCTTTCCTCTTCTTTCTTCAACACAACAGAAGCCACACCGGGCGACCCTTTCCCTTTCCCCTGTATCCCAAAACCCTAGCCGCCCTTCACCCTCGTCTTCTCCACACCATTTCCCCCTTTCGTCTTCTTCCTCAACGTTCGCCCTAATATCCCTTTACCCGTGCCTTCTTCTTCTCTTTCTTTTTTTCTCCATAGCAAATGACTAGAAAACCTAGCCCGAAGCCAAATGAAAACCAAATCCGGACAACCCCGACAACTCCCCAACGGTCACAACGCTCCCCATCCCTTTTGCACATGGCCGACACAACGAGTGGGAGACAACATTGACCCTACCCACTCTCGATTTTTGAATTCAAAACCCCAATCCATCTGATTTTCCCCCCATTTCGAACCCTAATTTCGACCTATATAATCTCCTTCTCCTTCGTTTGAAAGGGCATCCAGAGAAATTGGGAGAGAGGGAGGGGTGGCAGTTCTGAATCGAAAAAACCTAGAAATCTAAGAGCCGTTCTTCACCAAGGAAATACATACTAGAACATTCTTTGAAAATTAATTTCTTAGGAGTTCCTTCAACTCTTGGAAGTTTTTGAAATCAGAAGGGTCCAATTTCGAAGTACTTTATCCGGATTTCTGTTTGCAGAGTGAATATCTTCATTTAGTTTATCATCCCCATTCTCTATTCTGAAAGTACTAGGTCGAAATAGGTATAAAATCCGATTCATAGCGGTGGAAACAATCTTCGTCAAGCTCGTTGTCCCAGTTCCTGCCCCGACAAAGGTAATACTTCAATCTCTCTATTCATTTTCGGGTTTCATATAGTGTGTTCTGATATGTGAAGTTGCATCAAAGTCGTCATGTGAGCATTTTGTCAATCTTGATTGGAAATACCCTGTCATGATGAATTGAAGCTAATTTTTGTTGTTACTGCACTCGTTAATTGTTAAGATGTATTCCGGGATCGTAAAGACATGTTTAAGTGTTGAGGATTTTAGTTAGCTGTCGATTTTATGTTTTTGATGTTTTAGTTGATTCCAAGCCTTTCTAATTTCAAACTATCAATGCCTCACACTGTCATGCTTTCATTTCTACGACCTTAAACTTGTTTCTTGATCATGATTTCCTGTTGCTAAACTCAAAAACCTGCATACTTTATCTTGTATGTTTCAAATCCTCCTGGATTTCTATTCCTTATGTCATGAAATGGTTGTCTGCATTCCACTTTGGAAATTAGATTATTGCTATTTTGGTTTGGTTCTTTATGTAATTAGTTTGGCCGATCCCATCCATTGTTTTGTTTGTTATTGTTATGCTGATACCAAAAGAGATTTAGTTAATATAAAGCTTTTGAATTTGATTCTGGTCTAAGTTTCAGGCATCTTATGTTTTCCTTTGTTTCTAATGTTCTGAAATGAGTATATATCATAATGCGGGAGGCTGTCTTGGTCGTTTGATGTTCGTATTTGAGTATTTTGTTGAGAAAGTTGATTATCATGTCATCATGAATCCCTCTGTGTCCCTCTTTTAATTGTTACACATCCTTGTTTATTGTTGCTGTCAAAATAATTTGCTTTCAAGAACATGTTATGATCTGGTTAAAGCCTCTTACTGATGTTTCCAGTTCTTCCAGGAAAGCTGTCAATTTGCTTTGCTTCTGTTTCAGTTTGATTCTCCTCGTAACTTGATGTTGCAGTTGTTGCATTGTGAATTGTTTAAGATATCATATGGGTACTTAAGTATAAAATTCAATCATAAGATTCTTCTTGGTTGTTGTCTAAACTTTCTTTGTTATTAAAATGCCATGCATGTTAACGGTATGTTACTGCAAGTTAATGATATGCCTGCTGCAATTTTGTGTATGCTAACGATATTTTGCTGCGACATAAGCTAATCCTGAAAACATATGCGTTAGCTGTTAGATTATTTTGCTGCGACATAAGCTAATCCTTGTTCCTCTTCGTTTGCATGAACAATGCCCCGAGCCTATGTTGGACTTCCCGTCTTGCATTCCCAGGAGCCATGGAGGCCCAAATTCCCTCTTAGTCGGCCCAATCCCAAGGAGAAGAAGTTGCTATACAAATCTCGGGATGAAAGGCTGAATTCGCAAATGAAGATTTAAATGGGATAAAGGCCCAAGAATTACTTCAACTCTTTTCTTTATTTTTATTTCATTTATATATTTGTGTGTGTTTGGATGCTAACATTTTATTCTATTGGTTTCAATCTAATTAAGTTCCCCAACATGCCAAATCATTTATGTCATTTTTATCTAATTCCGTTTTATTTTTTGTAAAAAGTGTTTTGCATTAAAATTTAAAAAAAAAAGGAGAAAAGATTAAAAAAAAAAGAGTAAAAATGTGATTTTATACTTTTAATTCAATTTTCAAACTTAGTCAATTTTTCAAGATTAGTCAAAGTCTTTCAAAAAATTAATCTCAAAAAAATCAGTCAATCTTCTTTTTTCAAGTCAAAGTTAGTCAACTCCTTAATCGCCGGATAACCGCATTTAGTGGCCATTTCGAGTACGTAAAACCTTCTCGAAGTGGAAATGTGAACCCGAACCTTATCTTTGGATTTTAAAAGATTTTTCTGTTAGGTCTTTTAAATTATTTAATGGTTTCCTAATTATCCGTAAAATTAGGTGGCGACTCTATTTTCCTTTCGAATTTCGAAAATTGGTTTTTCTCAAATTAATAGAGTTTAAATCGATTTTTGATTTTTGAGTTTTTTTTTTTCAAAATAAAAGCCATTTTTCGATATAACAGAAATGACGACTCCGCTGGGGATTTTAATTAGGTTCTAACCATTAGATTGTGTTGTTTGACTAACTATTTGATTTTGTATTGTCTTATTTGCTTAAATTCTGATATTAAACTGTCATTTGCATCTCATGGCATTTCTTTTTTTTTTCGTATTTTGATGGATGGTTTTGCGATCCCGCAGCCGGATCTCTAAATATGTAGCCCTTCGGAATATGTGACAATTTTATTGGTTCGACCAATCATTGTCATGAACTTCTAGCTCGGGTTGTCCGCCTGGGCACCCGGTCAATTCGAAACCCACTCGTAGATAACTAAGATAGAGCCAAAATCCCTACGATCTAAGCATTGCCTAGGACGACCCAACACGTTAGGCGTGTTGGGCCCATTAGAAAGACCACCTTGAGTTCAAAGTGGTCCCCGGCCCAAATGGACGATCATGCTTATGTGTTTATATTTGAAGGTTGTATATGTTGTTTGACGAACCTTTGTCCTTGGGGGTTGGGAGTCATTTTAATAATACACATTTGTTTGCAGGGTATTATATCCAAAGACGTTCAGAGAAGCCAAAAAGTCCAAAAAGAAGAAATCTTCCACGAAGGTTTAGTTTAGAATTAATACCCCTGTGTGGGTTTGATTATTTTTGTATCCCCTTCCCATATTATGTATCCCCATTGAGTTTATTCATAAAGGCTATACGAATATTTTTGGGGCAATGGAACGTCTAATTTCATATATATCCTTCAAATCGTTAGGCCCACCCTTGGCACAAAAGGGTCACATATCTGCTTAGGACGCGCAATATTTGTTATGTGGTGTGTTATATAACTGTTTGTCTGATTATGTTGCTTTGTTTGAAGTCTTCTAGCCCACTCCTTTCGAAAGTTTCTAGAATCTCTTAAGCACATATATCAAGTCACTATCAAAAGAACGTCCAAATACCCTTCGAGTCTCAAGTTTCTCCATAAAATCAAACTCCACTCTCAAAATTTCAAAGTTGAACCTACCTCTAAAGAGGCGAGTTTTTCATTCAATTCGGAAAATATTCAAGATTTCGAACTACGTAAGGTCTGATTTCTCCTTCGTGAGATACGTAGGCAGTCGCTTGGGCCCGACCCCCCTGCTTTTCATAAAGCATATTTCCTCCAAGTTTTCATAAAGCATGTTTTCTCCAGCTTTTCATAAAGCATATTTCCTCCAGCTTTCGTGAAGCGTATTCCCTCCAGCTTTTCGTAAAGCATATTTTTCAGGCTTTTCAAAAGATTATTCTCCCCAACTTTGCAGAAGCTTATCTTCCCCTATCTTTCCAAAAGTTCATGAACTTATCCTCCCCTAGTCTACATTATCAAACACCACAAAACCTGGCGTGGTGTAGATCTACCTTCCCGATCCACCGTTTCTAAGATCATATAGGGGCAAAAGTCCTGTCTATTTACCGTATCCCGTGCATCTGTGGGCTAGTTTTACTTTCAGATAAAGCAACAATTGTGTGCTTATTGATATATGCATTACCTTCTATTACCTACTAATTTGAAGAAACTAACTTGTTTGCTTTTGAGTTATTTTCATTCGAAAGGTACTTGAGAATTGATCTGTGTTGATAAACTGGCCGATCATCCTTATTTCACCCGGTCCAGAGCTCATAAAGATCCCTCCTTTGATCTAAGTCGGCAGATGGCAGACCATAATGATGAGGCAAGCCTGACTGAGATCACTGTGACAGACCCTACTACCGTACAACAGAACCAGTTGATTGCGCAATTAATGTAACAGATTGCGAAGATGAAAATGGAAATGAAAAGGACCCAAGAACTGGCAAACTTGGCTATCACTGCTAATCGTCCCGTTCCAGATGACGGGAGGCCCTCCCTTCATTTTCCTTCTCCTCATCAGCCTATCCCCATCTCAACAAACCCACCAATTACTCCCATACAAGCTTTTTCCGTCACCAGTGACGCAGGACCATCAAATATTTTTCCTCAAGCCCCAACCCCTCTCCAGAACTCAAATATCATCCAAGCCGGCAGCTCCTCTCAAATTGCTCACACCATTCAAACATCCAATCCCCAGAACCAACCCCCGGACCAATACAACCCACCTGCCTCACAAAGTATGCCTCCTAAAACCTCTTTCAATATCTCGATCTTCACAAATCCACAAAACTCTCACACCACTTACTCTGACATTGACCACTATGAGGAAAAGGAAAAAAAATGGAAAGCCAAGGAGGAAATGACCAAGTTGAACATAAAAGAAGAAATTGCCAAAGCCATGAAACAATTTCACTTGTCACTAACATGATATATGAGGGAACTACTGTTTTGATATCTTAATTAGTTAAATTAAATCATATTATAAAATTGGAAGAAAAAGTATATTTGTCAAAGGAGTCAAAAGATTCGGTCCTCAAAGGTTGTGTTTTGTAGGGGGAAACTATTTTTCAATGATTTTTTGATTGGTCAAATGTTTTTTTAAAAAAATTCTTTTAGAAAATAATTTTTTGAAAAGGAAGAGAAATAAATTTTTTTATATTTTCATAAATAATATTTCTAATTTAGTTTCTTCTCTCTATTCATCCACTCAACATCCCCCACCCTTTCTCACCCTCATGGTACTTTTTTATTATATTATATTTAATTAAAAAATTTAAAATAATATTTTTGACTTACTTATCAAATATTATAAATAAAGAAATTTATAAATAAATTTTTTAAAATAGTTTTCATGGTAAATATTTTTCTTCCTACCAAACATATTCTTAACAACTAATGTCTTACATTTATACAAAGCAGTCTAACCAAGACCATGACCAGGATACTTAGTACTCCAATTTTGACTAATTTAATCACGTCATATTTAATTTTGTTTCCATCATTGCTTACGTACATATAAAAATATACTGTTATACAGCTTAAAAGTAAATGAAAAAACTGATTAAATTGAAAAACTACTTATTAGTCACATGCACCACTAAACTAATCATGATTAATGGCTAAGTACATAGACCTTAATATAGCAACTGCCAACAGCTAACTACACCTCCTTCCACAAAATAATCTTTTATGTCCACTTTAAATTTAGACTGATCTTTATTATTTATTTTTATTTTTATTTTTATATAAAGTCTCATAATATGGCATGTTTACATGTTTTGTATGCTAGCTACTAGTTGTTTATTGATTGGTCTAATATCAAAATTTGACTTACTGACACAATGTAACTTTTTGACGAAGGGGTATCGTTTAACACTTCTCACAAAGGTAGTTCTACTCCGCATATAATTAAAATAATATTTGTAATAAATTATAAAATCAACTCTTCCTATGCCTGAGGTGATAAAATTAACTCGTGAAAATATGATTTGACATGTCTAATCTACTTTTGGAGTAAATTGATGATACTCTTATTCTTTAACTTAGCTATTTGATCGCGGAATTCAACTAATTTAAAATTAATATGACTGATTTAAACTATATACATAATTCGAGTTGACCATAAGAAAAACCTTCTTGAAATATTATAATCTTTTATTTTTTGTGTTATATGTTTGATATAGTCATAATTTGAAACAGAAGTTCTACAGCAAGAGTCGTACGAATTGAATTGTATGACTCCATATTAAGCTTATTTTCCTCAGGTATATAATCACATTTTCTAAGAAAATATTTTTCATGGCAATTATTTTCTCATATTCCTTCACGAAAAATATTCTAGTTATGGGTTATTTGTTTTTACGTTATGATTAGGATGTGGAAGAGAAACTACATACATTACAATAGAATGACAAATATTCTTTTATTTTTAGTTAAAAGTTTCAAACGTTCAAGGTTGAGATTATGAAATTGTCTTTAAATAAAAAGTGTTTTAACTTTTAAAATAAAATTTTTCAATGTGAATTTAAATTAATTAAATTTCAAAATATATTGAATAGAACAAATAACAAATTTATTATTATTTTTTTTTAAAGATGATCTTGGTTTTTTTAAATAAGAAAGTTTAACGATTTAGGAACATATTGTTAGTTACTCATTGTTTATGCAAATGAGTCTTTATATTATACATATTTTTGACTCAACCAAACAGCCGTAAATCTCGACTTTAGCCACACAATTTCCCATATCATTACATTTAGTAAATGCTGAAATTAAAGTCATTTTCATTTAATTACAACGTATATCCACCTCCACTGCTAATTAAGCTAAGGATTAGCCGTAGTTCAATTCTTTTATTTTGTCATTTCAAAAAAATTTCGTTATAAAAATTATCCACCCTATATATATAGTCCTAAATAGAAAAAAATTGCTACAAGAGCTAGAATATTTTTTTCCTTTTTATCTCACCACCTTTCAATGAGTAATCATGCCATTGCATGGTAGAAATGGTCAAATTAATAAAGTGCTGCTCCCTCCCTACCCCCCGCCCTCGGCGGGGTCTATTTCCATTTATTTTTTCATGAATTTTAAGTTCTCAAAGTACATTTTTGAAATGTATAAATTGTTTCAACTATAAGTGTTGATATGAAAGACAGTATACTATCAAAAATTGTTGGTCAAAATATTTTCCTAAAAAAAAATTTACAAATTAAAAAAAATACTTTCCTATTAAAAGTTTGAAAAAAAATTTCATAAACGTTTATGCTAAATTCATTGTCTTCTTTCCACGCTCAAATGCCCTCAATCCTTCACCCCTAAATCTATAATGTATTCTCAAATTACATATAAATATGTTTAAAATAATTATTTTTCGCTTACTTAACAAACACTTAGAAATAAACAAAAGTTATCACTTACATTTTGCCAAAAAACATTTTTGAGGAATATATTATCATGATTTTTGTCCTTGCGAAGCACTACTAAAATAACTTTAAAAGAAGAACTAAAAAAAACAATTTCAAAATATAGGTCAGCAAAAAAGCAATCTCATAAGGTCGATTTTTAGAAAAATGTTTTTTTAAATACGATAGACCTTCCAACGTTGATTTTTTTAGAACAAACTCCGGAAAAATCAAAATTGGCCTCCATTGGTCTGTTTTTTTAATTTATTCCTTTTACAGAAAAAGACCTCAAGGCTATATTTTCTTTTTTCTTTTTAAAAAAAGGAATTTAGCTAAATAAAATAAAGTATTTAAGACAACCAACATCAATTATTTAGGAGTTCGTTTGGTACAAAAATGAATAATGCAGAGATTAGTTATGACGGGATTAGTAACGTAGGAATTAGTTATGCATGGATTAGTTATGTTGGGATTATTTTTTATCCCATGTTTGGTTTATTATTTTTTATTTAATTCTGTGATTGGTTTAAAATTCTATAAAAAGTTTCTTTCCAATTATGCCCTTGAACTATTATGAGATTTTCTATTTCATGTAATTAGATCAAAGTAGATGATTTTTTTGTGACTTTTAATTAGTTAGGAAAATAATAATTTGTCATTATGTTTGCTATTTTCTTATTGACTTATTTGATAATAAATATCGTAATCTTAATAAATTCATCACTAATAAAATGTCAATCTATAATTTAATTAATAAAGATAGACCATCTATTATTAAAATAGAAAAGATGGCAAATAATTGTAAAATAGATAATCTATATTTACACATAAAAATTTGAAAGTTGTAATTTTAATATAGTGATTATATCTTACGAGGTCACTCAACTTTGAGAATACATCTAACATCATTGAACTTTATATTGTATCAATTAAATCACTGAACTAAAATTAGTTATAAAAAAAAAATTGACATGTCAAAATATTTTTTGTGTATTATGAAAAATATGAAACTACAAATAAATAAAATTTAAAAATTTGACATGGTAAATTTATTTATTTTTATATTATGAAAATATGAACCCGCAAATAAATAAATTTTGTATGCTAATTTATTTAAATAAATTTACTGGTAGAAAACTACAAATATAAAATAGAAAATCAAGAAAACAAAAAAATATAAAAGAATTTGAGGGATATTTTTGTCTTTGTGTTTTTAATTCATGGTATTAATCCTAGGTACTAGCTAATGCCACCAATGGGAGGTATTAGCTAATCGCATGTATGTGGTATTAACTAATACATGAATTAGTTATACATGGTCCAAAAATCCAATCAACCATTATATTAAATAAAACCATCTCATAATTCATAGACTAAATATCCTAATCCCTCCTACCAAACATCTCGTCGGTGGTAGAAACGTATACCTTAACCCTAAAAATAGGGATTCGAATCCCATATAGTCCGTTTGTTATTGTGTACTTTTAAAAAATGCTACCTCATAAGGTCACTTTTGAAAATGGACTGAACCTTTTGTGACATACTATCTCATCAGAGGTCCATTTATTAGGACAGTATTTTTAAGTGAAACACACCTTTAAATTTGTAAGCAAAGGACATTTCTTTTAAATTATTTGAGTGTACAATAAAGAAGGAAATAGCTTTCACCATCTATAGTTGGAAGAAATTAACATGAAAAAGATGAAGCAACTTTCTCAGATAGAGGGAGTAATGAAGTTGAGATAGAAATAAATTTATTAAAAATAATTGATGGATAGAGATATATATACTAGCTAGTGGACTATATATAAATACAATATGTACTCCCTCCATTAAAAAAAATAACTTACTTTTTTTTTGTATCTGTTTAAAAAAGAATGATTTCTTTCTCTTTCTGGCAACATTTTAATTTTAACTTTCTTTGTGACATGTTTAAGATCACAAAATTATAGAGTATTTTGGTACATTTTGTAATAACCCATTTTAGATGAAAAGTCCTACATTTACAAAACACATGAGAGGTGCTGGGTATATAAATAAACAAGTCTGCCTTACCTACTAGTGACACATTTTAAAACCGTGTAGTCCTTAGACTACTCTTGTATCAGCCTTATCAATGTGAGTCAGAGTTCAACTGAGTTTAGGTGAATTTCGATGAGGCGGGACAAAAATCAGATTATTCTGTCGAAATTGGGGCCACCATGATTCCATATACCTTTCTCACATGTCTTTCCTTTCCTCCCTATCCTTTCAATCCTTGAAAAAAAAATCTCATGGCTAATCATCTCACTTTCTTTTTCACCTTTATTTTTTGCCCCTCCTCTTTTTCTCCCTTGGTAACATTCACTATCATTTCCATTTTGAAAACAAGATAAATTATTATATACTCATTTTATAATTTCTCTAATCTCTTTTATAATCATTTCGATTACTCAGATGTATCGTACCATACACCTTCTCCTTTTAGCCTCTTAAATTTGTCAAAATATTTTATTTAAACACTCAAATTAAGTGTTGATTTAACTGATTACTTGAACTACTAATTAATAAAGTATTTTAATTAGAAAATGTCTGAGGTTATATGGCTTATTTAGGCGAATATATAAAATTAAAGCAAATAACATATTTTATGTGATTAACTTAATTGTTTACTAAATGAATGAGAACACAATTTTCTTTTTCAAAATTTGAACAAAAAATATCTAGCCAAAACACTTTATTAGTAGGTGAGATGTTCCAATAATAGAATATCCTACTAAATTTAAAAGATTGACTGTGTATTAACTAAGCCTGACCCAATTTTTTTTATGGGCTAAAATAATCAATATGATATGATCCTATTCATTTTAAGGTAAGTTCATGCGATTTTATTAAAAGACAAATCTAAAAATAAATTATCACATACATCTTATATATTATATAACATTAGTTTTTTTTCTACTTTCAATCCATATGAAACGTTGTTCACACACGCACGCAATAAATTTTTCTTTGAATCAGGCTCCACATAATTCATAATCATTCATTAGATAATTTGGACATTAACAATGCACTAGTCATATCATTCGAGCATCTGACTACTAAGTGCACATATTTCTTCCTTGCGTGTTCACCTTCAAGTTACGGAAAAAGATAGTAAATTGTCTCACATTGACATACAGGCCAAGGCTTAAGGCTCATGCCAATCACTTCATCATCTTTAATTAATCTCGTTATTTTGATATTAGTTTTTTGATTCAAACAATTCTAAGCTATTTTTCTTTTTTATTTTTCACATGAGATTTTATTCACATATCCAACATCTATTCTATTTTTTCGGCTCAAACAATTCTAACGTACTTTTAGCACATGCAAAGTGATGATATTTTTCTTGTTCCGTCAAATTTATACAATTTTTCTTAAAAGACCTCACATCATCAATAGTATTCATATATAACTTATATACAACTCTATTTTTTTAATTTTTCACATGAGACTTTATTCACGCATCAACTTTTCTCAAGCAATGAAAAGAATTGTCTCTCTTGTTTTCTTAAACGAAAACCATGATATGCCATGCAAGAAAATAAACATTTTTGCACATAATATATATATAATTTATTTCACAAATGAATTGACAGTCAAACATAGAAATGAACTTTCGAGTAGAATTTTGAAAGAATTTGTACACTTGCAATTAATATGAATTGTAAGATCAGTTGTGGGGACTCCACAGAAAGAAAGAAAAAATAAAAAAAAGGTTTCAGTTAACTAAATTAATTAGTCCACGTACCAAAATAATAGAGACTTGTAACGAGAATGGTGGGTCTTAAAAAGGTTCTTATTAATGCTAAAATTTTGGTACCCACTTGAAATATTATTGTAATTGTTGTTTGCTTAATATTTAAGACATGAAACTTCTGTACATCCTAAGTCTGCAGTTGTATCATATAAAAGGTTACATAAAATAATATTGCACTGATTAATTATTGTCTGCTGAAAGAAAAGTACTCTGCTCACTATTTTAAAAATTAATATATTGGACATACGTAACTGGAACTCAAAATATTAAAAAATATTTTAATTTTAATCATATATATGCATAGTAATTTTTTGTTAATAGGTGTTCAAATAAAACATCTTGCCTATATAAATAGATGATAATTATTGCTCCCTTCGATCCTTTTTATATATCATTTTTACTATAAATAGATGATCCTTAATATATATCATTTCACAAAATCAATTCATAAATGATCCCTCTTCCTATTTTACCCTTGATAGTTAATGAACTTTGAAAAAATATATTTGGCCAATTAAAAGAACCAAAAAATAATTAATTTACATTAAACAAGGGTAAAATAGTATAGTCACTTATTTTTCTTAACGTTAGTGCAATCACAAAAACTGACATATTAAAGGGACCGGAGGGAGTATACTACGTACTTTAATCTGTATGTTGAAAAATCTAGTTGGAGGTAAAGATTTTTTGTGAATTCCCATATGACAAATGTGAAAACAAGAACTTATGCATTGTGTTCTGGTTAAGATTCTAAACCTAGGAATTTACATTTCTGTTTTTCTGACTTTTACAAACTTGTTTGGCTGTCTTAAGTTGACTTATAAAATTTTCACTCTAGCTAAAGCAAATGAAAAGGTTCAGATTAAACCGAGCGGTAATATATTTTGCGGAAATTAAGCTTCTGATTAAGTGATAATAATAATGTTTTGACTATAAATGAGAAAAGTTACTGGCTGAATATATCATTAGCTGAATTAATTAGACTAAAAGTAATTTAGGTCGGTTCTTTTACTGGTTTTTTCCCTCTTTTTTGTGTGTGCGGAAGAAGTCCTTTGAGATATTTCTGAAACAAATAATTAGACAATACTCATAATTTTTATCTATCTCTCTCTCTATATATAACTTATTTAAACAGACCATATAGTGTCATTTTTACTTTCTTGTAATACATTACTCACTTAAAAAAAATGAGATTCTATGAAATTTAACAAAAATTGACTTGTCTGAAATGTTTTCAGATTTTTCCAAAACGAAAAACTCTTAATTATGAGCTAATTTTTGATGAATAACCCATGCTAAATTAGTGCATGTATGGAATTTTATTTGTGTCTACACATAGAAAAAGAAGAATTTTGTTGTAGAAAGTGGATTTTAATTAACAAACAACAAGAGTGAAATCCCATAACTGGGGTCTAAAGAGAGTAAAAAATACGCAAATTTTATAATTACCTCGTAAAGATAGAAAGACTATTTCCAAATAACCCTAGTCACAAAATGTAGAAAATTATATTCAATTACCTTTAAAATGGTTCGTTTTTAAAATATTTAACCCATGTTTCATGAGAAAATCTTCAAGGTCAGGAATCACAAGTATTGGTCATGAGACAATTAAGTCACAAAACTAATTAAATTTGATGTTTTTCTCATAAATAAACAGGCTCAAAATATATAAAATAACTCAATACCAAGATTATTCCCATAATCAAATCATTTGTTTCAAATGTGTAAGTTGTAAAATGACTCCAATGGAATAACACGTAACACCGTATCTCTGTGTAAATACTCCGTATGCCATTATTCACAAGTTTGATTTTATTATATTTGATTAAAAAAAAAATCTAAGGATTTGTTCTTATTATTCTAGTTTATTTCTTCTCAAAGATTCTACCTTACAATACGAGCGGTTCATATTAATACTTACCAAAATTATTTTGTTTTAAAAAAAAGAATTAAACCAACTTAGCATATGATTATATGAAGAAAAAATAAGAGCAGATATATGATACTACAAAATCCAAAATTCTCATCGACCAAATCTTTAAAAATCATCAAAATAGTACGTAGTACAAGATATGCTTGCTACTATATCTACATGTGTAATACAACGTATATAATTAAAAATAAAATAAAATAAAGAGATAATAAAAACTCACCAAATTGATCTAAGTCATCAATATATAGTCAGCAATGATTTTTTTTTTGATAATAAAAGTAATAATAATTCTTCTAATCAGAAGGACAAGGCCATGAAGACACTGGTCCTTCCCCAGTTGAACACACATTTTCCAAACCCTTATTAATCTCATGATGAAATTCTGATGTAGAAGAATTACCTGAACAATTCAACTTCTTGTAATTTCCACCACCATTATTAGCATCAAATGATCTCAGCCGTTGATTTTCTTGACCCCCATCATGATTATTATTTCTCCACAATCTTGAAAGATTATTTCCATCATTTCTTGCTTGACTAGAAACATTACTGTTATTATTATTACTATTATTATTATTCCCTCCTTGAAATCCTCTGATCAGATTTGCACTCACTTGTTGTTCATGACTTATCCCAAGTTCATCTAAGGAGGGAACATTAATCGTGTTACCGCTTCCTCCTCCTCCTCCGCCTCCTTGTGATGTCTTCGTGTTTAAAACCGATGCTCCTGCATTGAATGTAAGAATTTGATTCTCCATGTTGAACAAGTTTTGTGCTTGTTTTGGTATTCCGAGATGATTTGAACCTAGCTGAAAATTAGTCGAGGTAGAGGTAGAGGCCGAGGCAGTACTGACACCCACAATTGAGTTTCCGGTGTTGTTTGTAGGCATTAAAGCATCAATCATGCTAGAACTCAACAACGATGACGAAGAACCAGATGAAGAAGATAATTGTGGCATGAATGGAGATACTTGAACCTTTTGTGGTGAAGGCCTCAAAGGGTACAATGGTCCAAGAGAATCCAAATGGCCCGACCTCATGCCCGATCCAGCTGTCGAAAAAAGATCAAGGCGGCGAGTGTAGGGTGAGCCAGTAAACGGAGCAGTAGGGATGCCGGTGAATTCCTGAACCATTTGGCGAAAATTCGTTGTGTCTGTAGTGAGCACGGTTGTTGGTGCTCTCCTCGATGCCCTGGTCCGTTTCTTCGAATTTTTAGCCACATTCGGTGGGTGATCGGGCTGGGCCGAGCTTGATGAGGCCCGTACAACATTTGCCGTTTCAACTGATGATGACTGTTGCATTGTTGGTAACGAACCTAAACCTGAACCCATATCTGAACCCGAAAAAGGGTTATGATTATGATGAAGGAGTTGAGCACTAACAACATTCGATGATGATAGAGCTGACGAAGATGCGGTAAAACTGTTGAAATTGTGGTCAGATCTTAAACCTCGGGACGACGACCATATAAGATCGTTCGTACTAAACTGAGGATTTGAACTTTGTGGGAACAAACTAGCCGCGTTATCAAAGAAAGTATTATTCGGTTGTTGTTGTTGTTGATGATGAGAAAGAAAAGGAAGAGAATTATTATGAGATGAGATTGAACCAAAATGAGGAAGACAACTATTATTACTATTATTGTTATTCAAGAAAGTTGAAATGGATTCCCCACGTGAATCATACTCTTCATCACCACCACTTGAAGATTGCATACTCCCACTATTCCCAGAATCCATACCTTTAATTTTCTTCAATAAAAAGATTATTAAGGAAGAAAAGTCTAGTATTTACTATCTAAAGCCTGCAAAAAATAAAAAGTGATAGTTGCAAAGTTTGAATAAGATTCAAATCTATAACAATAAAACCAAACCAAACCAATATATAAAAATATTAAACAAAAGATTTGAGAAAGTACCATATGTTGAACTTGCTTGACAGAGTTAGCTCACTTTCTTGGACACAAGCTTGTATATACATCGAGTTGGATCAGATTTTTCAGTGGATTAGGGTTATGAGAGACCGAAAGAGAGAAAAGAAAGGAGATAAGCTAGAGAGTAAAGGTTAAATATAAGGAGGCTCTGAAAGAGATGCAACAAAAGTAAAGAGTTTTTGGGTATTCATTTTTAGAAAAGGAAAGATGGAATAGGTGGGGGACTGGGTGCGTGGTGGGGCAGAGGAAACAAGCTGCCGGTAGGTGGCAACGGGTCAAACTCAAAGAGATGGAGAGAGATGTACATAAGATGGTGAGAGATGAAAGAATACTTTTTCTTTTAGATTCTAAGTGTGAAAACAAGAAAAATGAATACTAGAAAAGTTTCATGGAAATATAAAAGGGAAAGACAAAAAATATATGTATGTATAAAGTATTCTATTACTATTATAATAATGTGAAAAAGATATTAGAAAGAACAATTTAATACATAAAGAGTAGGTAGCCAACTAAACTTGCTTAAGTTATCTTGTGAACTTGAACTAGCATTAATGAGGATCCTAATGGGATAATGGGATGGATAAACTTAATTAATTTATTTTTTATTAAAAGTTCTAAATTTGATTCTTAGATATTTATATTAAAAAATCCTAATAGAAAGCTTTAATAATCGATCTTATATGATAATTTTAATTAGTTTAGACTTTCATATGAATAACAAATATTAACTTGTAAAATTATAATTATTAAAATATATTTTTACGTTAGAATCTTGAAAATCAAGAATTTTTTTTATAGAAAATTTTATCCTAGTTAATGGATTTAATAGGTTAGAATATGAATTAATTGCAACTAAATTATGAATAAAAAAGTCAAATAAATAATGTAAGGGTTAGGGGGTCTTTTTTTTTTTTAAAAAAAAGAAAAATACTATTTGCTACGGCGCGCCGTATAGTCACGTTAGTTCACTATGTGAGAATGTTCTTAAAGAAATGGAGGAATTGTCTTCTATACGAGTTAAAGAAAGTAATTAATTTTTGTAGCATCTATTATATTCTAGTATTAAATAATTCTTGTGATCATGTTTAGAATATCAAAGCTTCATTTAATTGTAGAGTAAAGTCATTTCTATTATCCATTATTAAGCAATTAGGCATTGGTCTCAACTCTCAATTTCAAACAATAGGGTTAATTGGTTATATTAATCTTATTATATTACTATTTGTATATTTTAGTTCACTTTAAATATTCTTACACTCATCAATTATTTGATGCATGAGACAATTAATTTGGAGCTTTGAAACAATTTTTTAAAATTTATTTACAAAAAATATGATTGACGATTACAATCTTGATGATTTTATTATCTTTTTTATTTTTATTTATTTTATATCAATTATAATCACATGAAATACTTATGTGAGAAACTAATACTAAAATGTCATGAGATTCTAAATTTCCTTCTTTAACTTTTTTTTTTTTTTGCTTTTTTAGTTTTAGTAATTAATATATTCTTTTTGCTCCATAACTTATATATTGCACTATCTAGCTTTTTGTGCAACTTATGAGTTCCGGTGGTTACGGAAAATCTGCTTCTGCTGACTATTTTTTTTTAAAAAATAATAAAAAGAATAACATGCAAATAATGCAATCCATCAAATATTTTATTTTAAAAGAAATTAACAAAAAAAAATTGATGTGCAGATGCAATATCATTGCGTACCTCATCCTTTGACCAAGTCAAAATACGGACTATCCAGAAACTTGAAAAAATTATAAAATTAAAGTTTTATTATTATATGGTGTAATAATTTAACATAGGGAATCTTTTGGCAACCAGGTCCATAAGAATCAATATTGTGAAATTTTACTTTAATGATCAGATAATTATTTAGTAAATGATTATTTTTTTATTTATAATTTTGAATTTCTATACGATTGTTTAAAGAGTTTTAGTAATCATTATGAGAAAATATTAGATTGTGATTTACAATTTTATAAGTTGTATCATCATCTAGAGTATTGTCTTAAGATTCAGCAATATATATCATTAAATATCAAACCTATGTTTAACGATATTATTAAGAGATAGTTTTTTGAAAAAATCATTTTTATCCATACCATTTTTTAAAAAAGCAAAATACAAAATTTAAAGGGCAACACAATAGAGTGATTTGTAGATATTGTCACTTGTTGAGTTGTTGGTAACCATAATTATCTCCCACCAAAGGTTTTTCAATTCTTTGTTGAAGTTCTTACGTGTGTAAGGGATAAAAGAATTAAATATAAGTTCATATGTACGTATATTATATCCTCATTGAACATTTGAATATTATTTCATCATGAATATTCATATGATTTTTGAACCTTATTTACCAAATAATAAATACACTTACATATATCTACCCTCATCATTTATAATTAAAATGTTCAAATGAATAGGCTTCATAGTGATTAGTTCAACCACATTCTTGTTAGCTGCAACCACATTTTAAAGGGACCAAAAAATATTAATAAATAAATAAATAAATTTAAATGTCCATCTCTTTAGCTATTTAATAAGTAGCAAGTTGATAATGTAACTGTCGAAACGTGGTAAATTTGAAATGAGATTCATGTATATTTTATTCTCTCTCTACTTATAAAATTATTTCAAATATTGATTTCAAGTCTTCAATTATATATTAGTACTAGTTCAATGTGCATTAAATAAATCCAATTAATGTAAATGAAATTAAATAAATACTATTAATTTGGTGTAACAATTTAGTATATTGTGAAACAAAAAGATGAGAAAATCAATCCAATTTCTTATAATATAGATGTATCAAATCAATTTCTAGTTTTTGAATGCATAAAGTAATAATTTAGAGTTGAATAATTAGAAGTTAAAGAATTAACTGATTAAAATTTAATTTAACAAAAGATTCTTAAGTATAAAATGAGTAGTTTAATGTTTCTAATATAATTTTACTGAATTATTTTCTTTTTAAATTTGTCATATTACATACTTTTATAAACAAAATATTTAATAGTCAAAATTTTAGTTAATCATTTAAATATAATAGTCCTAAATCAAAAGCGAATTTTAAATATAAAAAAATTTTAATCCAAAAATCAATCTCGAAATTAAATAATAAATTAAGAAAGATAATAAAAAGATGATTTTGTCTAAAGAAGATTATTTTAATGAAGGACAAAAAGTTCAAACAACATTTCTAAGAATTTTCACAGTTTTAGATCATGTTAATTTTTCCTTCAAAATCAGGTAATGAAATGGATTTAACTTGTATAACTAGCTAATTCATATAAAATATGTCTTTTAAAAGAAACATAAATAAGAATGACAATCATTATGTGTTTTGTATATTTAAAAAAAGTAGTACACCCCTGGATGTAGCCTAAATGGTTGGTTTAGGATTAGGAGATTTCAGATTTAAATTTTAATAATAAAAAAAATATATGATTTGTTCTCTTTTATCTCATTATTGATGAAAAAAATTATTTAATATCTATTATTAATAAGATAGAGCGAATATTTTATAAAATTAAACACAAATTAATTTGAACATGAAAATAAAAAATAAAAGTTATACTATATATATAGGGTCTACGTGAAAGGCATTATTATATTCTCTTGTTATGGCTATTGGCCCCAAAATAAAAAAAGGATACGAATTGTGAATACAGAATATTTAGAATTTGCGGCCATTATTTTTTCGTCTTTATCCACAGAAAAGATAATTATTATTTATAAATTAATGTTATAATAAATAATTTATTTACCTTAATTTAAGGAATTTTTTTAATATTTAAATATAAATATATACTTTCTCTTTCCTCAAACTTTCAAATTCCTGTGCATATCCTCCAAGTTGACCTATTTTTTCTACACTCCTGCTTTAGAATTAAAAAAATTAGGTGACATCAATAGAGTTTTTGATGAATCAGAAAAATTGTAAATAATATTATGCTCGTAATTTTATATTATTTCTATTGACAGGAAGTATTGTGGAAAGGAGAAAAAGGCAAGTAAAGAAAAAGAATTTAAAATGATTACAATAGTATGAATATAAAATAATATTTATAATTAATTATATCAGTAATAGTATGAATATAATAATATTTACTATTAATTATTAATAATATCATGAATATAATTATTATATAGATAATATCATGAGTATATAATAATTATACTACTGGTAATATCATGAGCATAATTATATTTATTATTAATTATACCACTAATAATGAGTATAATAATTATATCAATAATTAATTGTGAATCTAATAATTATACCTCATAATATTTTGAGTATAATAATTATACCAATAATATTATGAATATAACAATACATTTTAATAATTGTGTATAATAAAATATACACACAGAGTAATGAAAATAATTATGGATTTAACTTTCACCATCAATTAATAAATGAAAATAAATGTTTATGGAATATAATAACTGTTATCTAAAAAATAGGAACAAAGGCACACTAAAATTAAGGCTTTCGTGATACTATCCATGTTTAACGCACGAGAGGGTATAAAAAACTGGTATAACAGTAAATATTTTATATGCTATAATTGATGCTTAATTAATACGACCATGTATATGTAATAATTTTCTTAAAATTGTCTATTAATGTTCTTTTCTCCAAAATAAACCACACGTATTTTTGATGAATTATATAGTAGTTCCTCGGATTTTTCTTCCAATATTCAAATTTTTCGATGATATTTTACATTTAATATATACATTAAATCAAGAAATATAAATATACATCTTTTCAATGAATTAGCAAACTTGATAGCATGTTCATTCCATTAGTACGCTCCCAAGTACTTTTGAATCATTTTTAAATGAGGATTTTTTAAAAAGAACAAACATCGGAAATATAATCCGTTAAAAATAGTTATAATTTTCTAATACGATTTGTAGCTATATATTATAGAAGAGAGGTGAGCGACATGGAGAGGAGGAGAGAGAGAATGGGCAGAGAGTGGAGAGAACCGAATTGTATATGTATATCTGTCAAACTGTATGTATATCTGTCAAACTGTATGTATATCTACCAAATAATTATATATCTGTAACTATATACATACGAGATCAAGAGAAGGAGGAGAGAGGCAAGCGAGATCTAGAAAGGAAGGAGAGAGGTGAATTATTTATGTATATCTGACGAACTGAATATGCATATTTGACAACTAATTGTATATATGCAACTAATATATATATGTACTTGTATATCTAGCAAAAAATTGTAGAAAGAGAGGAAGAGATGAAAAAGAAAATAGCAACAAAATTTTAACTATACCTATAAATTATAATTACGTAATTTGTACTGTTTTGATACTGTAGCTTATCGTTCACAAATTAATGCCCTTATTGCGATACAAGGAATACGGAATATCTATAAATTGCGGCCATTAATTTTTTGTCCTTATCATATGGAGAGTTTCTTGTCAAATTATACACCATACACATTGTTATATTTAAAGCATATAAAGAAAGGCTTACTTCAAATAAAGAAAGTAATATTTGTGCCATAGGAATATTCTCTTTTCACAGAGGGCCAAATCAATCCAACTTGTCTTGTCTACGATCTACGCTACTTCAGTTAGGCCAGGAAAAGGAGTTGTCTTTCACATAAGAGAGCGCTTTTCTGTAATTTTGAGACGTGAATTTGAATTAATCAGGTCTCAGAAAAAAATATTGTGAGATTTAAAATTTCAACAAATGAAACTTGAAGACACTTTTAATGGACAACTATATATTTTGCAATTATTAGACTAAAAAGTGGCTAAATTCGCAATTTACTTCTTAATTCTTTTAGGAACCCAAATGCCTAAAACTAAATCAGGGAAAGCTTAATAAAAGTTCCAATGAAAGTTTATTCGTCCTTTTTTTTTTTCTTTCACTTTATTCTTTTTCTAACAAAAAGTGGTGTCAAAAAGGCCATAGAAGGTAATTGGTCCATGTTCCATGATATGGGCCTCATATTAGGCTTATTGTTGTAAGAAAGTTGAGAACTGTAATCAATCTGGGCCAAAGAGGTCAGGAGCCCGTGCTAATTAGGAAACCTTTTAGTTGGACTGGCCCAATCCAGTCACCACTTAGACGTGTTTCTTTTGTTTAGGAGCCTTTTGTTTGGAAAAAATTTAAAAAGAGGAATTTTCGTATATAGCCGCTCTATAGCTATGACTTGGATAATTACATTTTGTATATAGTTATAATAGCGTTTGTGTAATTCATGCAATATTTATATATGTTTGTATAATTTGCTATACAATATGCAATTTTTGTATAACATTTGTACATTCGCTATACAATTCGTGCACAATGTTTATATGATTTGCTACACAATTTAGAGTGATTGTATATTTCTCTATACAATTTGATTTGCGCATAGCTTTTGTATAATCACACACAATGTTTGTATAAATTACACGAATTATACAAAACTCAAACTATAATTATAACTAGATCTTTGTCACGACACATACATATATAAAATGTTTTTGTGATTTTGACTATGGTTAATTGTTGTCACGCAATGAGCCATCAGGTCAAAATATCATTTGAGTTAGTGAGCCATTTTGTGTGTGAAATAGTTCAAAATATCAACAAGTCTTTTCTTTTTTTTAAAAAAAATAATTTTAATATTATATTTTATTCAAATTTTGGTTCAAAGTTAATGTTTCACGATATATAATGGATATACATGCATCGACATATCTAGGCATAATTAAAACGTTCGTTCAATTCATGAGACCTACAAATTCGGGAGTAACACCAAATCAAATAATTATAGAGAAGAACAGCTGGAATATTATTTACTTTTATAAAATGTAGAAAAATTCGTCTGAATATGTTTGTAGTAATGTTTGTTGTCTGAAAAAGTTCTATAAAAGGTTTCGTTTTGAATATTTACATGTAAAAATGTTTTATAAAACGTTCGTTTTGAATATTTACATATAAAAATGTAGTAATGTTTGTTGTCTGAAAAAGCAAAATATAGGGTCGGAGTTGTTGTGATGCTTTTGTCCCATAGCTAGATACTGAGATTGCTTTTGTTTCTTCTTTATTATTTATTTATTTATTGGGCTAAACTTTAATTTTTTGTTAAATATGACTCTTAATACAATAAATTATAGAACATGACTATGTTTGTTATCCATTTTGAATCTCTTGAAAAATAAAGTAAACTATTATCACCAACTAAATGTCTCGTTATGTTATGAAAGTATAAAATTATACAAAAAATAAAGTAGGGGAGAAGAGAGAAGATTTCTTATTGTTCTGAATAATATTGAGAGGTATATTACAATGAAGGAAACACTTATATTTATAGGAAAAAACCTAACTTGGTCTCCAAGTAAGAAACATAATTGGTCTTCGAGTAGGATTCCTAACTCTTTAAGGAATTTACATAAATAGACATTCACGATAAATAGAATATGTTTATAACACTCCCCCTTGAGTGTCTATTTGCTAAATTACGTGCCTTATTAAAACCTTACTAAATAAAACCCTATGGAAAAAATTCTAGTGAAGAAAAAAGAGTATACATATCTAATAATACGTATTTTGGATGCCTCATTAAAAACCTTACAAGGAAAATTCAATGGGACAAAAACTCTGTGAGGAAAAAAGAGTACATCTCGTATTAACTCTCTCTAATCAGAATATCAATGCAAAGACTTGAATCTTCGCATCCCAATCTTGTGTACTATCTTCTCGAAAGTTGCAGTTGGTAGAGAATTGGTGAACAAATCACCCACATTGTCACTCGAGCGAATCTGTTGCACATATATATCACACCATTCTTTGGAGCTCATGTGTATAGAAAAGTTTTGGCGAAATGTGTTTCGTTCTATCTCTTTTTATGAATTCTCCCTTTATGATCAAGGAGTTTTGCAAGTTCCTCACTTCAACTTCAAACAATATATTGCCTTTTAAAAACTCTTCAAGAGTTTTAATTGAAGTTATCAACTTGCATAACAATATGAAAGGTTTTTGATTAATTTAACCAATTTGAGGATTATGAACAAATTTTTCAAGAACTTGTATATGCTTCATGCATTTTAAATCCTTCAAATACTTTCATATCAATTTTGTGCAGCAACAATATTCAATATTAAATGCATGACGCTTTTTAGTGTCTAGATTGCAATTCAAATAAGTTTTACGCTTACCAAGATGCACCAGTCCACTTGATAGTTAGAACATGCTTTAATATACCTAGAGCTTAGATCCTCATAATCTTTTACAATATTGCGTTATATTGTATCAAAGATATCATCGACAAAATATTTTTCTTGTCAGTTTGCAATGTGACATAACTTGTTGAGATCTCATCATTTCATTATTTTTAGGTAGCTATCCCTCTCATGAGGTTTCATGAAGTGTTATGTCATAAGCTCTTCATGAGCACATTGCTTCTTTATTATAACCACTTTGATCATTTGTTCCTTTCAAGAATTGGTATCAATTGCATGTTTCATGCATGTCATAGACTTTGTCCTTCAGAGACAATCAATAAGAGTATTTCAACTCTTAGTTTCTTGTTATCTCCCCCTTATGTTAGACAAACAAATATATATTCTAATCTATCTTAGAGAATTCATCTTTTATACGTCATGGTATATTTATTAATTATATAACGCATAAAAAAATTATTAGATGGAAATTATATGGTCCATGATCATATATCAATTGAGGAAAAATTGATCATATATTGAATTGATGCATATCTTTATCTATAATTTGTCGTATTTCAAACCATGAAGCTTTGTTCTCATAAGCAATGACAGACCATTTATTTGGGGCATTTAGCGTCAATCAACTTGGATATTTATCAATATTTTCAAGGTGAATTATCTTGATTACGTATTCTCAAAGTTGTGTTCTTAACTCAATTATCTTGCACAAATAATTTTGCGAATGTCAAACTTCAAGTTGACAATAAATGCACACGTGATTATCTTATTGATGCATCTATTTTACATATCACTTGATGGTGAATGGGCCCATATTCACCTTTCATACTTTTAGAATTTAAGGGACTCAGTCCCAACATTAGTTGATTCAATCAACTTATCATGAGAAACAAAAAAGCCTTGAAGAATCTTTTATTTCCTTAATATATATCTAAGGAGTAAACTTCAAGTTTACCATGACATGTGTCTTTTGCTATAGTAAATTTCTGATTTACTATTATATGAGCAAATTTTAGATTGCTTAATCGCGGAGTAAATTTCAACTTTATTTCTTCTTAACTACTCTATTTGTCGTAGAGGTGAGTCGTTATTCCTTTTAATCTGTAAATGTATCTAGCATTTGATTTGCAATTTTTGCATGTGAATAATCTTTTGTACTTCTTGCTGACAAATAGAAGCACATGGATCAAGACGAGACAATGGTGAATTTTTCCACAAAATTTCTCTTTTGATATCATTATCTTCTCCCCTTAATTTTGGAAAAAGATGTCTCATCAAACCAATAATCTGCAAATCAAACAGTGAACATATCTTCAGTTAATGGTTCATAAGTAATGATCTTACTATCAATTGCAAGCGTTTAATTAATGACTCAGTAAGACCATTTTGAGTATGAATATGAGCAACAAGATGTTCAACTCTTATCCAATGAATAAACAATAGTCATTGAATGCTTGAGATGAAAACTATGCAGCATTATCAAGGCCAATCGACTTAATCTGATTATCAGGAAATTATGCTTGTAATCATATTATTTGTGCCAATGATTTTGCAAATGTCAAATTACGACATGACAATAGGCACAAATGAGACCATCTAGATGAAGCATCTATTAGGACCATAAAATATCTAAACGTCCCACTAGGTGGGTGAATAAGTCCACAAATATCCCCATGTATACATTTCAAACACACAGGAGACTCAATCTCAACATTCGTTGATGATGGTCTCACAATCACCTTGCCTTGATAACAAGCAGTACAAGAAAATTCGCCATTTAAAAGAATCTTTAGGTTCTTTAATGGATGTCTATTTTAAATTTTCATTAATTCAAATCATTATCAAAAGTTCACATTCTTCATGAATAGAACACAACCACGTTAGCATATCAATTTATGATAGCTTAGTGCCTCATTCCATGTTCACGTGTATTATTCAATCACTTGTCTTGTTTGAGACATTATGCATTGCTACCACATTCACTTTAAAGAATGGAGCATTGGAACAAATTTTATGACTTTTCACCAAAAATAAATTATTTTGTTTTTGTTATCATTATATCATTCGTATGGTGCATTGGGATTTGAACCCAATATTTTACGCCATAAATTGATGGGGCTTGAACCCAACATCTTATTATCATGCTTTTGGATGTATGACCATCTTCAAGTGATCATATCTTTCTTTTAGGATTTTCCACAAAACAAGTGGATCTTGAACTGTGATATATTCATATTTTCAAGATTTCATCAAGATGATGATACAAGAATATCGTAATTTTAACACAATTTTATTTTGATGCTTTATTTTTATTCTCAATGATGTCTCCGAGACACATAGCATCCAATACCCATAAAACGCAGTTCTTGCCCAAATTATGAAGGGCAACGAATTCAAGTTTCTCAAGGTTAGTCATATCAATAAAGAGAAAATAAATAAATAAATAGTACCTTAATCTTGAAACTTAACCTTCACTAGGTTTGAAACTTAACCTTCACTTTTTAAGACGATAAAGTTTCGTGCTGATAACGTGTTATGCAAGTATAAAATTATACAAAAAATAAACTAGAGGAAAAGAGAGAAGATTTCTTATTGCTCTGGAATAATATAGAGATGTATATTACAATGAAGGAAACTCTTAAAAAGCTAACTTGGTCTCGAAGTAAGAAACAGAATTGGTCTTCAAGTAGGATTCCTAACTCTTAAAGGAATCTACATAAATAGACATTCACGATAAATAGAATATATTTATAACACGTTATATGTTTTTTTTTTTATATAATGCTATGTATCAAATTCTTATATAAGCGAGCGTCACTGTTCGTTTTCTTATTTAAAATTGCAATGTCCGATCCGAAATGCATGCTGATGAAGGGTGTATTAGTTGTGAACAAAATTGTTTTTCAAAAAAATAAGTGCATTTTTTTAATGTTTGATATGTAAATAAAAGGTGTTATCCTAAAATTATTTATATCTAATTCAGACAAATAATATGAGAGGTGAAGGTGGGGTAAGAGTGCGGGGTGGTGGAAATAGGGGCTATGGGGAAAGGTGGGTTTTGGTGGGGTTGTGGTGGTGAAAAATTTGCGTTAAGACAATTGAAGAGAATGTCACTTGTAAAATTTATTTTTTCTATTTTCTTTAGGAAAATCATTTTCTTCTTTTTAAATAACTTGCTTTCCTTAAAAAAAAATATTTTTAAATTTTTTTTGTCCAATGAGACGTGAAAAATTAGAGAAAATGTGCTCCTATGGGCTATGACGAACAGACACGAAGGGGTTTGAGATCCCTCAAAACTTGATACCAAAAATTAGTCAAATTAATTACCTGTTGGAAAACTTAAAAAATTATATATTTTATATGCTTATACATGTTATTAAGAAAGATTAAATTCGAATTATGCTGAAATGATATTCCATCCATTATATTCCAATTAATTATTTGCTTTGTTTTCAAGTATTAATTCGTTACAGTCTGTGGATTAGATTAATTTCATATTTTACAACTAAAATTTAAATATTTTAAAACTATAAAAAATAAATATAATTATAATTTTTTAATTCAATAGAATAAAAAAATATATTTTAAAATATCGATCAAAGTTTACATAAATTTGTTAGAAGAGTAAAGGATGAAAGAATACTTTTACTTAGATTGTTAGGAAGTCAGTTTAGTACTTAAATTAATTTAAGTTAGGTAAGTTGGTTAGTTAATCTCTAAATACCAAATTAAGTTAGTTGTGTGTTTGTGGGTGTATATATATAATTTACCTCTTTGTACCAATATAATTCCTTCTTTTGGAATAATATTAAACTATTCTGCTCATCTCAAGATTCTCTCAATTTCAATTTCTCCTATTTGAATTGTTTATAGTTCAAGAATAATATTAAATCTTAATTAAAAAAATGCCAGGTAAGAAGAGTGTATTTTGAGGTATGAAATAGGGGAGAAAGGATGTCAGGATTGGAATTTCGAATAAACTAAAGTTTTCGATTATTATTTTGTGCTTTTATATTGAAAACATAATTACAAAAGTAATAGGTGTGATTTTTTTTAATCATCTTGTCAAACTATCAAACTATTTTTTTGCATGCAGAACTTTCTCCCTATCATATTGTTATTGCAGTAGAGTTTAATCACTAAATTTATGATGAGTGTCGTTGATATTGTTCCTCACCTAGGACTTGAGAATATTAAACTATGAACCATAAATTAAAGCCATAAAGAAAAATAATATATTAATTCTTGAGAAAATAGAGTGAAGACGTAAAGAATAATATAATAGGCAAGTCGTGACACAAGATAACTTTTACATGAATGGAAAAGGTTAGAAGATATTATATAGATTTGGGTGTATTGTCGTATACGAGTTCAAAACTTTGACTATCTTTTAGGCAAGAAGTACAATTTCGAATTTCTTCACTTTTGTCGGCAAACGCAATTGCATATGACTATGTTATGGGTGTGTTTGGTACAAATAAGAAAATGTTTTCTTAAATGTATTTCTTGTTTTCTGTTAGGAAAAATTCATTACTATTTCAATAATATTAATATATGTTTGGGGCGGGGTTGGGACAATCAAAGAGTAAGGGTTGGAGCTAGCACCGACAGATTTCTAAATTCAATTAATATGTGACGGAGAAAATATGAAGTGAAAAATTATTGATCTCCACTCATGAAAACTACATATATGATTAATTTTTTTGAAGGTGGATGGCAGGCACCGACTGATTTCTAAAGCCATGCAGCAGGAAAAAAAGTGCGTAAAGATCAGGCTGCCCTATAGTTATTTTGGAAATTTAAATTAGTGGCCTCAAAGTGCACAGAGTGTGATACGTAGAATTTGAATTCCGCCATAAGACTACAAAATAACATGAACATTTTTTTTTTCATTTTCTGTTTGCTGCCAAAATTTTACTGTAGTTGACATCTTATGTTCCTTTTCAGTTGAAAAGTTTCATTTCAATATATTTCTCATGGAAATTGGAATTACGACTTATAATAAGTAATAAAATAACATGGAAAGAGAGCTTATACTAAAGCATTTGCCAAATTATATAATGAACTTTTCTATGAAAAAAACACCTTCCAATTAACCCAAAAAGGGTTTATCCGGTATGCACAAAGTACTCATTTGAAGGACAAAGATTGCAGTGGCTACGGATTTTCCTGGTGTTCAAAAACCAAACAAACCTATATCCTGCACTTTTAGAGCATGAATATAATAAGGAATACTAATTTATGTTTTGTTAATAGTTTCTTTTAAGAAAAGACTTTTATTCCCCTTTAATAAACCACTATTTTAGCACAAATCTACTTATCAACTCACACATATGCAATACCTTAACAAGTTTTTATTCTGTCTCATGCAACATAGCTGATAAAAAAGGAAGCCCAGTGCATCAAAGTTCTCGCTATGCATAACGTTAAGGGAAGAGACAATCACAAGCATTTATGCTAAAGGTTATTTCTAAGGTTTGAACTCGTGATTTCCTGGTTACATGACAACAATTTTACTAGTTACTTCAAGACTCCCCTCATTGTTGTTGTTACTTTTGAAATACTTTCCTAAAAACTGAATGAACATGATTCATGAGTTAACCATTTTCTAGGAATAATTAATGAACCGTGACTGTGTCTATCTTTGGGAATCTCATGGGTCAAATCTGAGAAATTACACTTATTAATATGTACATACTAATGGTGAATCCATTAAAATTTGGAGGAATTATGTAGTTTTGGGTCGTGTTTGGCACCCCCAGTAGCGTGTACGCATTTGTTCCATAAAGAAGAGAGTTTTCACAAGGTTTGGTGAAATGAAACAATGCATGTTTGCACGGGTGACATTCAACTTTCATATGATTGGGTCCTACTTGTTTGGCACAACACAAAGAGAAAAATACTAAAGAAATCCTTCCAAATAACACTTTCTTGACAAGACTTCCAA